>BQNB010035608.1:0-50736 GCA_026074375.1 Tanacetum coccineum
ACCCAGCAAAAGTGCACTCACGAATAGCAGGTGCAGTGTCTCGACCCCTAATTAGCTCAGATCCACTAGCATCGTTCCTAACATTCGCTTGCCTTGCCCGCTCAACAGCAATAGCGGCATCAACACTTTCCTTGATCATTCGACGAATAGCAGCTTGAGTCATAGATGTAGACTTTGGAGGCATGATTCTGTTACGTCACACAGAAAACAATATGGTAAGCATTCATAACATAATACTCTCATAACATGATATAATGACAAATCAACCATAACAACAGCCATAAAACATAAAGTAGTAATCAAAAGATAGTCATTCATTTTTCATTATAAAGAGTTAATACATAGTTGCATTGTTTCATGAAATGATACAAATCGTTACAACCAATAATACTAGTTCTACCAACTGAGGGCTCAGTTTAGTGATTACACAACAAAAGAAACTACAATTGAAACTAAACTACTACACATTAGGAGGAGATCCTCGTGGCTCAGACAAATGATTCTTCTCATCTTCAATCAGAACATCAATAGCTTCATTCGGTCTTTCTTTAAACACAAATCCCCTACTAATCATCTCTTGATAGAACTCATGAAAAATGAATGACTATCTTTTGAGATCTCTCTCAACTCGTTCATTCTGCATACGAAGGAATGTGTTGCTCAACCTTGCTTCTTCAAGTTCATTCTTTAGTTTCTTACACTCAGCTTTTTCTTCAACATTCTCGAGCTTCTCAACCAACTTTTCCATTGTTGCAGTTCCTTGTTCCACACTAGAACGCACTTCATTAGCCAAATCCAAAATTAACTTACTGTAAAACCTATCCTTTGCCAATGCATGCGCCATCTCACGACCACACAATCGTCTCGAAAAATTGACCATTCGACCAAAAAGAAAGTCAATATCCCTTCTCATGAAGCCAGGTAGCAATCTATCACCATCCTTTCGAGGAATAGCGACAGTAGACGATTCACCTACCTCATAGACACTAACAGGAACAGTCTTATCCTCATGCTCAATTGGATTCCCCCCCCCCCCCCCCCCCCCCCCCACCCCCATACCTATAGAACACTAACAGAATAAGTCTCATACTGTGCTCAATTGGATTATCAACCTCTATCTCATTATCAAGTTTTCAAACTCAGAAGCATAAGGCGAGGGTGTTAAGTGGATTCCAACTCTTCATAAAGGATATGTCAAATACTGGCTCATCTATCTCTCCTCTATGTAGATCTCCATATCATCTTCCATCTTTTCTTGAGGATCTTATTCTTCCTAAATTGTCCTTCTTCCGGGTTATTAGGTCTTCATCTTCTAGACTGGTTCGGGAACAACAGGAACATCATCGTGTTTATTCGGGGCTCAACAACTGGTACATCTTGATCATGATCGGGAGGATCACATTCACCATGATTATCTAGAAATTTCATTATACTTACTTAATAGCATATCACTTCTTATTATTATCATTTAATAGCATTTTACTTTTTTTTATCAGAACACTATTATCAAAATAACAGTTCGCATAAAAGCGCAACAACAAAATTTTACGATTCGCGACCTTATCGATTCGCATATATCTTAATTATATTTCAAACATATACAATAGTAGTTATTATATAATCACATGACAATTTCATCGCTACAACACCATGCATAAATGCACCCATAACCTAATCTTTATGCCATCAAACACATGCATAAATATCCATACTTACCCAATCACACAATATAATAACATACATAAATATTACTGAATTTAACAAGTATAAATGTACCTTTCATGTAACCAATGGTAACGAGGAGTATCAACTTGCGTGTAGAAGCATCATAGTTTAGGTTTTTCAAAAGACTCAACCTAATTCTTTACAATCTTAGACTCTTGACATTACTTTGATATCTAAAATGACTACAATCTGAGTTTTGAAAACAACCTAGTTCTATTACAAATCGAAGTCTTGATACCAATCTGGTAACACCGCCCAGAGGCGGCATCGGATTGCGCGAGCGGAAATTAGCAATTTGGGTGTTACTAAATAGCATTCGTCCACCACGATAATAGAAAATGACTCAAATAAGACGTTTACCAAACATGTGTTCCATAAATATTCAAAGTTAAAAGTGCGTTTAGGTCCCACAGAATCGTAACCACCATCTATTACAAACCATGGAAAAAAATGTTTTCAAATAAAAGAAATTGTTTTAAACACCACATAAGATATTATTTTAAAGACCGGAACACATAAGAAGTCTTTTCATAAAATCCATCACCACACGCACGACACCTCCACACCATCGTTGCCTTCAGCCTTGGTTACCTGGGATAAAACATGTTTAAAACGTCAACAATAAAGTTGAGTGAATTCATAGAGTTTAAATTAATCAATAATTAAAAACCTTTAAACACATTATTAGTTCTCGGGAAAACAAAGCAACAAATGCAATGTATAGCAACTTCTTTTCTTAACAAATGCAATGTATAGCAACTTCTTTTCTTTTACGCAATAAGCTCATGACACCAAACGTTAACAAAGCATATGGTATTTCATATGCTAAAAGGTACCCCAAAAGGGTATTATTGTTATATACCTACTAATTTCTAATAACAAAATGTCCGTTTGACAGGGTGGTCACAAGGATTCAAACCCCGGACAGGGTTGTCAAACCTAATAGATTTATTTAATGCATTAGCGTTTACCTCTCAACAAGGCAATTAACGGTTCATGAAATAAGGGACTTCGACAATAGCAACTTATGCGGAAACAATCTCGTAATCGGGTCTATCATACCATAAAATCATATGTGTTCGATTTATAAAACAAACATGTATCCTCCTCGCGGGTTTAAAAACATTTAAGAATTTATGCGAGGCTTTATGAAATAACCTTAAGCAAATGATCCAATTTCAATCACACAATCATCAAGCGCAATCAACTTCACGTCCTCGAACGCGACTATATAGTATATATATAGCGGCACGTGACTAAAAGTATAGTATATCATATATTGCATACTTCGCATACATCTATGTCTATACTAATATACTATATTTATATTTATATATATATATATATATATATATATATATATACTCACTATTACATTTACACATATTATACTAGTATCTCCAAGTGTGAGCAAAACATTTCGCTCTTTGATTTACATAACAAATATTACAACGCTTTTAATAAAGTTTCCATTTTTAGAAAGCTTGCCGAAAGTAAGGATAATATCATCCAAACTTAGCATTTCACCTTAGTTTAATTAACATTACGAACTCTTTGCTTGTTACAAAC
This sequence comes from Tanacetum coccineum, assembly GCA_026074375.1. Taxonomy (NCBI): domain Eukaryota; kingdom Viridiplantae; phylum Streptophyta; class Magnoliopsida; order Asterales; family Asteraceae; genus Tanacetum; species Tanacetum coccineum. The sequence continues at coordinate 3,295 of BQNB010035608.1, forward strand.
TATATTCAAAAGTATAAGCAAGTTTGACTTTCAAAAGTTAAACTTCGTAGTTGACTTTTTACCTAAAAATAACTCAAACTTGATTTGGCCGTAAAATCTTCGTGTTTAGGAGTTACAAGGCCTACCTTATATCAAAACAGACCTTAGAACATCCATTTCCCCCATATTACAAAAGCTATTTAGATTTCCAAAATTTCTTGACACGCTATGGTCAAGTCAAACTTTCTGGTCAACAAAAGTCAACACAAAGTCATACTAAAATTCATTTTTAACAAAATCTAACCCTTCCAACATGTTTAACTAGCCTAAAAACATGTACTAAAACCATCAAACATATGTTCATACTTGCAACACTTTCAAACCCATTTTGCACATGAATCAACTAGCTACAATTACATATATGCAATAATCATCTAATTAATCAAGTAAACATGTAATTAGAAGACTTAAAAACTAGAACAAAGATCAACTATGGTTTCCCCCTTTGGACTCCAAATCAGACGCAAACACAAGACCAAAACAAAGCTTTTCCGAACAAAACCACTTCAATTATAAAAACACAATTCTATCACCCATAAACACTGCTTATACACCAAGATCAATAGAAATAGACAAAAAACACAACTTACTCCAAATACTAATTGCATGTGAGGTTTTCTTTTAGTGGGATTTGGTAGGGATTGACAAGGATTAAATGGTACTAATCGGATTTAAAATGCATCGTAAGTAAGAAATTTTTTATGCAAAGATTATGTGTGTGGTGTGTATTTCAAACGGACAATGGAGGGAAGTCTCTACTCGCTCGCTCTCGCTCGAAAATTTTGTAAGAGAATGAACCACGAGCGCGCGATATGTACTAGTATTTATAGAAAGAACCTTTAATCATTTGGCAACTTTAGCCCCTCCTTTCATAAGTCCTTGCAAGTTTAGTACAAAAGCATTTCTTTTATAAGTAAATTCGACCAACATATCGGGTTTCATCACGTTTGTAAATATTTTAAATCCGTCCCACTAATTATAGTTTAAAACCTTTAATAAAACATTAAACCTCGTTAAACATGACCCTTAGACACGGTTTTTACAAAAACTTGGGGAAACGACAAAAAATACAAATTTAACATATTTACGCTCTTAGAGCAATAAAATATATTTTTCTGACTTTCTTAAATGCTAAAAACAAATAGAAACTAAATCACGAAATGAAATTCACCAATAAATAGGAACTCTAATCAACCACATATAGCATAACGACTATAATTATTTACGTAATTAAAAATAACTATCTTAGGCTAGGGATAGACGTTGACCTGAAACTCGAGTTGTAACATCAGATCATGCCAAACCAGATCTTACTCGATTATATGAGTAGCATTTCATGTAAACCATATGTTTATGGGGATTGTCAGTTGTGTGATGTTATAATAAGGAAATGTTCTTTATAGATTGCATATGTTTGTGGTGCATTTAATGGATTTTTTATATTATTCTGATGCGTGCATGAATCATGTGAAAGGTACTCACCACAACGATGATACAAAGCTTGCCTAAAGCGGCATAAAAGAACAACCATTCATGAATTAGATTTTGATCTTCTCAAGGTTCGTAATTTGTACCTTTATAATATTTTTGTTGGTTTTTGATGATCTAAGTTTATGACATGTAAACCAAATAAAGTAATAAACAAACTCAAGCTAAGATTATAAACTCGACATTAGTGTATCTAATACTTTAATATCATATAAGTGTGTCTTTATATTGGAATATTAGAGCAAGTTTGTGGTTGCACCAGATGGCACAATGCTAAAACTTATGATGCTAAAACCAAGACGGGACACACAAATTAATCAACCAGGAATGAGGAAGATTACAGGCATGGATCAAACAATGGTTTGAAAATTGCAATTGATCTTTGTGGTGAGTTTTCATGTCTTATTTAGATTTTTGACAACTTGACCCATGGCCAGTAGTACATCCTTTTAAATGGCCTTTAACAAACTATAGGAAGAAGCATTTGTATTATAGAAGCATGCCAACCTTTATTAGAATCTGTTGGATCCGTTACTGAATAGATCTTGAACCTTTAGCTTGCAAAGGGTTTGTTACTTTAGATAAATCTAAAGCATAAAAAACATTGATTGAACACTATTGATTATGCGGAAACTAATCAACAAAGCTAAGAAGAACAGTATTAAGTAAACACAAGAGATCTTCTATCAAACTCACACTTTATATTATAACTTAAATCGTACTAGGTTACAAGCTATGATTGCTAATTGATCTTTATTGATCTATATCTATTAACTATGCCTAGGGTTCCTTTTATACACCAAGGAAACCCTAATGGGCTTACAAAACGCGTGAGGAGATAATGCATATCTATTCCTAATTTAACTCATGCATATCTCCTAACAACACTAACTATTATATGCTAGCAGCACTAACTTACTACTAACAGCACTAACTATACTAGCAGTACTAACAATGTACTGGCAGTACTAACTATACACTAACAGTACTAAAGACTTAGTCTATTTTCTTCAATCTTTCTCAGCAACACTAAATCTTTACTAGCAGCACCAATGTTGAACCAGCAGCAGTAAGTTGTAAAGTCTTCTAAAACCCAACAATTCATGATGTTTACTTGTCAACCTTCATGTTTCTTCATCTTGAGCTTCTTGAACACCAGGAGAATGTATCCAAACACTTTACAACCTTTTAATCTTCAACTTTGATTAGCCTCCAGTCTTTTCAGCAACACAGCAAAAATACCAACTAAGTTGGCTATGTAGTTTTGGCAAACTACCAGCCATAAACGGATTTGATATTTCTTTACCAGTAGCCGTTTGCTCTGGAATAGCCAATGCTTCATTGCTATAACATGGTGCACTGATAACCATATACTTTTTAGTAAACTACCAATTATCAACGGATTTAAGATGTCTTTACCAAGAGCCTTTTGCTTTGGACTAGCCAACTCTTTACTATAAAGCATGGTGAGTTGAGAACCATATAGTTTTTAGCAAACTATCAGCTGTAAACGGATTTGAGAAGTCTTTACCAAAAGCCGTTTGCTTCTAGACTAGCTAGTTCTTGATGTCTGTTAGACATGGTGAACTAATGACCATTTATTGTGTGGTCAGAAAACCAACACTCAAAGATCCTTCTCACTCCCATCTTAGCCCCTAAACTTATCAATCTTTTTTTGAATAAATCTGAGCAGATCAAAAATAGCTTCACCTTCAGATTCAGCAGTCAATCTCAACTCCATCATCCTCTCAAGTGTTTCCCTTATAAGTGGATACCTTTTTTCTACAAGCATGTGAATTTTAGTACCATCTTCTAATGCCAAGATATGAACTCCACAGTTTTCATAGAAAGTCTAACTCTTAATAATTCATTTCTCTTGATTCTTTCAAATATCATCATCTACAGTTTCTTCAAACATAATCCTTAAGTCTACCCAGAGAACCAAATCAATTCCTTCAGGAGTTGTTGTTGAAAATCTCTGCATCACTAATCTATGTAGCTCAATGAAGTCCAATCTATCAAATCTTGAAACCATTCAGTGATGTTTTGATATATCTTGAACTTCCTTAGCTATAAATATCTTATATATAGTCATGAGGTACTCAATCTCTATCAGTATGATAAAAATGCAGTTCACAGTTAACAAATTGGATACTTGTGCCCAGAACTTCATAAGCTATTCTCTTCTTATTCATCATGAAACTATCTTTAGAGAAGTCTTAGTTGTTTTTTTTTTTATTCCGCCATCTTCAAGATCAGAATCAGTCTTTTGCCTTTTAGACTTCTTTGTAGCTTTCATCTTCAGTCTCCTACCTGATCTTTTCCTGATGTTCTCTTAACGTCCTTCTTTCTTAACTTTAACATTAGTGCTTTCAGATTCTTCAGGAACCTCTTCCTTATCCATACCAGCTGCTTTCTTGTTCATCTTATCAATCATCTTTTCATCTTTCTCAGACCCAATAGGTACAAAATCTACATATCTTTCTTGTTCCTTGATGTATAGGGCCTGAATCTCTTTAAATGTCTTTTTGTTCAACTGATTATGTCTATATTTACCTGTATGTTTAAGATAGGTCATCATTAGACTCCTTAGTTGTGTTCTTGTTGTAGGTTTGTTTCTAACAGCATCATCTCTTTCTTCACCAAGTAACTTCTTCCTCCTTTTAAAAAATTCTGCTAATAGCTTTGACCTTTCTTCTATTGTGTACATCTCTCTCTCTCTTCCATTTGTAGTCTAGCAGCTAACTCTTCACTAGCATCCATCTTAGCTTGAACTTCATCATATAAACTTGCAATGTAGTCCACAGATGCTTGATCCTGTCTCTGTCTTTCCTCTCTTTCCCTTTCCATCTCTGCTAGCTCCTTTTCATGTACCAGTCTTGCTATTTCAGCATCTTTAGCAATCTGAGCTGCATCCAGATCACTTCTCTTGACTTTCTTTACTGGTGACTCCTTCAAGACCCCTTTACCTTTGTCTTTAGGATCTATTATTGGAAGTGGCTTCAATGTGAGAATAGATCTTGCAGGTCTTGAAGAATCATCAACATCTTTAATTGACACTCCTTTTTCCTTAGCTTTTTCTTCCTTCATCTTAATCAATGTTTGAGCCATGGTGATATCTTCATCATCAAATATACTTGTTGTTGTAGGAGGAGTTTCTGGCTCACAGCACTATCTTCTTGCCCAGCTCAGCATCAATATTCTGGTCTTAGCAGTACTAATTCTGGTCTAGCAGTATAAACTAGTCTTTAAGCATTTCCTCCTTTATCACCACTGCTCTTGTCTTCAACAACTTCTATATCATCCATCAACTAAACCTCCTCAGTTTCACCACTTTGCCTCCCCTCATCCACAGCTTCCTCGGTCTCTATGTACTCCATACCATGATCTGCATCATGATCATCAAAGACAGTACTGTCATCCAAAGTTGATTTAGGTTTGGACTTTTTCCTCCCCTGTTTGGATACAAACTCCTTCTTTCCAAGTTCTTCTTCGTGGATAATTTGTTCACACTCTTTAACCATGCCCTATGGTGGGAGATGCTCGTCTTGCACTTCTTTTCCAACTTCTTCAAAGGCTTGTCTTGTAGCATTATCTATAGCTTTAGCAGCAATTTCTTGAGCAATCATCCTCTCAAGATCATCTTTCAAGGCTTGTTCAGCTTCTGTCAACGTATGTTGTTCTTCTTTGTCAGCAACATCTTCTGAATCCTGTACATCATTGTCTTTAGGAGAATTTTCAGAAGGTTTTTCTTGTGCAGCTTGAACAACATCTTCTACTAAAATCCTTGGCCTATGAGGGTGTAGTGGAAGCAGTATGTATTCCTGAGTAGGTTCTTTATCTTTTTCTGAGGAACCTGCAACATAATGTTCTTGTGTACCTGCATCCACATTAACCTGATTTTCTACACTAACAGGAATATAGTTCATTGTATTTGTTAGAAAATCAAGATCAAACATCCAATTAGGACCACATTCCTACACAATTTGGTTGATCTTCAAGGAAATAATGTGCATTTTATCTTCAACTCCTTTGTTCTTTTGTTGTTATACTCTAAAGCACGTACTTGTAGGGTAGAGTATCCAACGAATATCTTCATCTGATTTCCCATCAAAATTTGCCCAAGGGATTAAGGTGGTCAAAATGGTTCAAGGGGCGCTCAAGTACTGTCTCATAAAAATAATACTAGGTGGTTTACCTATTAATAGTTCATAAGGTGTCTTATTTTGAGGTTTGGTCACTAATACCCTATTTAGTACATATCAAGTAGTGTTTACTGCCTCTGCCCAAAATAGGATAGGTAAAAGTGAGTCTGCTAGCATAGTTCTAGTAGCCACAATTATGGTCCTATTTTTTCTTTCTGCAACACCATTTTGCTATGGAGTTCTAGCCACACTAAACTCCCTTTTTATCCCTTTCTTGCACTTTAATTCTTTCAATAGCTTGTTTTTAAATTCTGTTCTATGATCACTTTTAATGATTTTAACTTCTATAGGTTCAATTGGTTTCTAAGCTGTGATAAATTTACAAAAGGAATCTCATTTGTTTAATCTTAGTAGCATAAGAAAAATACCCACCTAAATCTGCTAAAATCAATCAGTCACAACCAAACAATACTTTTTCTTATTAATACTTTCTAATAAGACAGGTCCAAATAAGTCCATATGAAGTAATTCTAAGGGCTTTTTGATGGTTCTTTCTAACTTGGCCTTACAGGAGGCCTTATGTTTCTTACCCTTCTTGCAGGCAACACAAGTGTTGACCACAGTATGGACCACAGTTTTCAGCTTAGGTTCTAGATTCTTTTTGGCATAAAAATCACAATCTTCGATCAAATGGTCAGTACTCTTACAGACAAAGCAAGCTTTTATTTTCTTAAATCCAATTCCTTCTTTTTGAGAAATTTGACCAATTTTATCAACTTGAGTTTTAACTTTTTAAGTCTCATTAGTCTTAACAGGACTAACTGTGTTTACTTCGGACACATCATCCTCATCATCTGAGTACCAATCCTCAATGATGACTTTGTCTCTGTTAATCTTTGGTTTAGGCACAACTGATTCATGGACTGACTTAGGTTTTTCTATGTTTACTTCATTTGTTTTACCTACAATCTCACTAGTATCATTTCTTGGCTCAATTGTTTTTGACTCAATTATTTTCTTTCTAATGGCATATTCATCTAAACCTGCAAATGAGATGTTAGCTCTTGGGGTTAGGAAGTTCCCTATTATAGGAGGGGGAACAACATGATACCCATCTGCTTTGGAGAACATATCATTTTCTGGTGTGATCTCTTCATCCACTTGTCTGGACCTCAAAAAACACTCAATACTAATCTCACTATCAGTTTCAGACTTGTTACTCATTTCATCCAATTGTGTGCCATATCCTAAACCATTTTTATCTTTAGCACTCATTTGACTGTTGAGTAATTTATTAAGACTCTTTGATGATTCTTCCTATTTTTCTATCTTAACTTTCAACTCATCTCTTTCCTTAATAACTTTTTCTAGTTCCATTTTAAGGTTGTTGATTTTTATTTCTCTGCACTTAAGCTCATAGTTTTGAAACTCATATTTTTCACCCCAAGCCAGTTCATTCTTTTCATGTCCAAGAATTCTAGATTCTAATGATTCTAAGGTAACTCATAACCTAAAATTTATAGTTGGCTCTACTTTTGTTTTTTCTCTTTCACTATCAAAGTTCTCTTAAAGAGTTTTAAAAGATTCAAGACATTGTTTAGAACAGTTTTGTACCTCATTGTCAGAAGAACTTGATTTGCTTGAGGAGGAGATGGCCATTAAAGCATAATTTAATTGTTCACAAAATCATTGCTCCAGTTCATAGCCTCCTTAGACCTAATGAGCACCAGTGCTTGTGATGATGGTCATTTGTGTTGCATTCCTCTTGCCTTTTTAACCATAAAATCTTTTCCCTTGGTCCTTTCCTGATTGCATTCCCTTAGCAACAGTGCCCTTTCCTGTGATAGTGTAGCACTCATAGTTTTTTGACTTATCAAGGTAACAGGTTATTTCTCTTTGAAATCACAGTTGCCTTTCCTGTCTTCTGAAGAATCTATGCACCCTAACATTCAACATGGCTACCTTGTTCATCTAATATCTAATTCTTCCAAATGTCAATCTTGATCAATCTGATGCAGATCATCATTATCATGTGGAGGGACTCGTTGTTGTTGTGTAAAAGAAAGAGCACACTATCTCATCAACAACTAGAGTAGATGAAACCTGATTTGTTGAGCTAGTTCCTACAGCAGTATTAACTCCAAAATTTCCACTGGCAGTACTAACTTTATTAGTGCTGCTTGTATTCTCAGAAGAAAGAAAATCCAAGTTCTAAGAATTAGATGTAGAACTTGAAGACCTTTTTATCTCATCTTCATAGACCCTAAGGTTGTTGTAGAGATCATTCATATATTAGTCTGGTCTATGTTGGTTATTTCTCATGGATTAAAGTAAACTTGACTCCTTGAAGGAGTAAGACTTTTTAGAAATTTTGATTGATAATCTTCCTTTGATCTAGAAGCAGGCATGAACCTCTAATTGACTTATGAGTTTTTGGAACCTATCATAAGCCTTATCCAGACTTTCATTTGGTGCAGTGGTAAAGTTTTCAAACTGATGTTTTAAAACATTCATCTGCATCTTTTTGGATTTATCATTTCCTCTAAACCTTGATTTGATTGTAGCCCAAGAGATTTAGCATCTGGAACATATATGAAACTTTAGGAGATATCATCTGGCATTTGCTAACAGCAAGATGCTCTTAACTCTTTCCTGATTCCTTTTGGCAGTCAGTTGTTTGGCAGTCTTAGGGAGCCAGTAGAGGGCCAGATTCTTCTCCTGCCTGTGTGCACAGCCTTTCTTAGGAGATCTCCATCGACAATTATATCCCATAGATTATGATTTGTGTGGTAGATATATTGTTGCATTCTCATGCTCCAAATATCATATTCTCCCTTCTTGATGATAGGGATTTTCATTGCTGTTATGGTTGGTGGAGAAGAGTCTTGTTCTGTCTCTTCATGAGTTTGATTTTTAAACTTGCTTTTTCGAATAATAGTGTGTTTCTTATTCAGAGTTTCGACTCAGCTCTTAATACCACTTGTTGGATCCCCTTACTAAATATATCTTGAAACTTAGCTTGCAAGGGTTTGTTACTTTAGATAAATTCTAAAGAAACAATAAGGAAACACTGATTTGAACACTATTGATTATGCGGGAAACTAATCACACTCTGCTGCTCTCTCGCTCTCACGCGTATTAAGTTAAACACAAGAGATCTTCTATCAAACTCACACTTTATATTATAACTTGAATCGTACTAGATTACAAGCTATGATTACTAATTGATCTTTATTGATCTATATCTATTAACTATGAATAGGGTTCCTTTTATACACCAAGGAAACCCTAATGGGCTTACAAAACACGTGAGGAGATAATGATATTATTTTCCTAATTTAATATGCGTATCTCCTTAAACAGCACTAACTTATATGCTTAGCCAGCACTAACTTACTACTAACAACACTTACTATTACTAGCTTGTACTAACAACTGTACTGGCAGTACTAATAGACCACTAACAGTACTAAAGACTTAGGTCTTTATATTCTTCAATCTTTCTCAGTAAGCCACTAAATCTTCCACTAGCAGCACCAATGTTTGAACAACAGTAGTAAGTAGTGTAAAGTCTTCTAAACCAACAATTCTGATGTTTACTTGTTAACCTTCATATTTCTTCATCTTTGAGCTTCTTAGAACACCAGGAAATGTATCCAAATCCACTTTACAACCTTTTAATCTTTCAAATTTGATTGCTTTCTACTTTTTCCAGCAACACAACAAAAAATACCAACTAAGTTGGTATGTGTTTTGGCAAACTACCAGCCATAAAACAGATTTTTGAATATTTCTATACCAGTAGCTGTTTGCTCTGGAATAGCAAATACTTCATTGCATAACATGGTTTGCACTGATAACATATAGTTTTAGTAAACTGCCAACTATCAACGGATTTGAGATGTCTTTACCAAGAGCCTTTTGCTTTGGACTAGCCAACTCTTTACTGTGAATCATGGTGAGTTAAGAACCATATAGTTTTTATCAAACTATCAGCTATAAATGGATTTGAGAAGTCTTTACCAAAAACCGTTTGCTTCTGGTCTAGCCAGTTCTTGATGTTTGTTAGACATGGTAAACTGATAACCATTTGTTGTGTGGTCAGAAAACCAACACTCAAAGATCCTTCTAACTCTCATCTTGGCCCCCAAACTCATCAATCTATTTTTGAATAAATTCTTGAAGGTCAAAAAACCAAATTCACTTCCGATTCAGTAGGTCCAATTCAAACTCCATCATCTTCTCAAGAGTTTCCCTTATAAGTGGATACCTTCTTTTTGCAAGCATGTGAATTTCAGTATATGAACACCATAGTTTTCATAAAAAGTCAAAACTATTACTCTTATGCCCATTTTCGTAAGTCGACCTCCGATTCCAAATATCGTCATTGGGTTTCTTCGAAACATAATCTTAAGTCGCCTCAGAGAACCCAAATCAAATCCTTTGGAGTTGTATTTGATAATTAATCTGCTATCACAAAAACGATGTAGCTACAATGAAGTCAATCTATCAAATCTTGGAATCCATTTTCAGTGTAAGTTCTTGATATTTCTTGAACTTTTCATTTGCTCTAACACGCTATATATAGTCATGAGGTACTCCATATCTATCAGTTATGATAAAAGCAGTATTCCCAGTTAACCATTTAGGATACTTTGTGCCCAGAACTTAATATCAATCTTTCTTCTTTCATAGGGAACTATCTTGAGAAGCTTCTTTGTTGTTCTCTCTTTCAAGATAGAATTAGTATTTTGCCGTTTTAGGACTTTCTTTTGTAGCTTTCATCATTAGTCTCCTTCCTGATCGTTTATTGTATGTCTCTTTTTCAACGTTCCTTCTTTCTTAACTTTTACCTTAGTGCCTTTCTGATTCTTTCAGGAAACCTCTTCATCATCTTTCCAGCTGGGCTTTTGGTTCCTTCTTATTCAATCATTTTTTCATCTCTTTCAGGTCCCCAATAGGAACAAAATTACTGCATCTCTTTCGTGTTCCTTGATGTATAGGGATGATATCTCTTCAAATGTCTTTTGTTCAAATGTTTATGTCTATTGTTACATGTATGTTTAAGGTAGGTCATCATCAGACCTCTTAGTTGTGTTCTTGTTGGAGGTTTGTTTCTGATAGCAGCAGCTCTTTCTTCTGTAGTTACTTACTTCCACTTTCAAAAAAATTTGTAATAGTTATGACCTTTCCTTTCTATTGGAGGTTGATGAACATATACCTCCTCTTCAATAGTGCCATAAAGAAATGCACTCTTAACATCCATTTGGTAGACAGGAAATCCCATGAATGATGCAAAAGCTAAAAACAACCTGATTGCCTCAATCCTGGCAACAGGTGCAAAAACTTCATCATAGTCTATACCTTCCTCCTGTCTAAACCCTTGTGCTACAAGCCTTGCTTTATTTTTCACAACAATACTCCTCTCATCCCTCTTATTCCTGAAGACCCACTTTGTGCCAATTGCCTTTTTCCCAGATGGCAAATCAACAAGTATCCAAACCTTCTGTAATTTGAACTGGAGCAATTCCTCTTGCATTGCTTCAACCCAGCTTTCATCCTTTAAAGCTTGTGATATCGTCTTGGGTTCTTCTTGGGAGAGAAAACATGCTAACAGACAGTTCTGATGGTCTTTATGATTTGTTCTGTTCTGATTATGGATGTAGCTTACCAAAGCTTGTTGTACTGAAGAAGCCTTTTGGATCTTCCCTCTTGTTTGAACTGCTGATTTAGGATCTCCTAGAATTTGACCTTTAGGGTGATCCTTATGAACTCTGAGTGTGGGAATAGGACTGACATCAATGGTGTTATCCATATTGTTGAAATCAGCCTCTGCACCCACATCTTCATCATCATAGGCTCCACTGAATATGCCATCATTTGGAAATACATTAGAATCATCTTCTAAGTCAGGCATATTAGGATCAATGGGTAAATCAGCATTGGGGAGAGTAGATGCATCAATAGGTATTTGTCCTCCAAGATAGACAAATGATGATCCACCAGTATTTGCACCAGTGGGAGTACTAGCAGCACTAGCATATGGTGTGTTAGCAGTACTAACCAATGGTGAATTGGAAGCACCAACAGATGGCCTACCAGTATTAAGTTTGTTAATACTGGTAGCCTGAGCTGCCCTCTTCTTTTCTTCTTCAAAAGCTTGTCTTGTAGCATCATCCATAGTTTTAGCAGCAATTTCTTGAGCAATCATCCTCTCAAGATCATCTTGCAAGGCTTGGTCAGCTTCTGTCAACATATGTTGTTCTTCTTTTTCAGCAACATCTTCTGAATCCTGTACAGCAGTGTCCTTAGGAGAAGTTTCAGAAGGTTTTTCTTGTGCAGCTTGAACAACATCTTCTACTGAAATCCTTGGCCTATGAGGGTGTAGTGGAAGCAGTATATATTCCTGAGTAGGTTCCTTATCTTTTTCTGATGAACCTGCAACATAATGTTCTTGTGTACCTGCATCCACATTAACCTGATTTTCTACACTAACAGGAATATAGTTCATTGTATTTGTTAGAAAATCAAGATCAAACATCCAATCAGGACCACTTCCTGCCACATTTGGTTGATCTTCAAGGAAATCAATGTGCATGTTCTCTTCTACTCTTTTGGTTCTTTTGTTGTATACTCTAAAAGCCTTACTAGTAGTAGAGTATCCCAACAAATATCCTTCATCTGATTTCCCATCAAATTTGCCCAAGGGATCTAAGGTGTTCAAAATGCCCTATTTAGTACATAGCAAGCAGTGTTTACTGCCTCTGCCCAAAATAGGATAGGTAAAAGTAAGTCTGCTAGCATAGTTTCTCAGAACTAAAACATTATTTCTGGGACGAACCATATCTCTTCAAGATGTGTCCAGATGGGATGATCCGGAGATGTGTTCATGGTTCTGAGACCCAAAAAATTCTTGATGCATGCCATCATGGCCCGACTAGGGGACAATATGGTCCTTCCACCACAACCATAAAAGTTTTTGATGCTGTTTTTTATTGGCCAACAATTTTCAAAGAAGCTCATACTCTCGTTCAAAACTATGATGCTTGCCAATGATCTGGTAGTCTTTCGCGAAGAGATGAGATGCCTCAAAACATCATCTAAGTCAGTGAAATATTTGATATATGGGGAATTGATTTCATGGGACCATTCCCTAAATCCCATAGGTTAGAATATATTCTCGTTGATATTGATTACATATCCAAATAGACGGAAGTTGAAGCTCTACCCACCAATGATGCACAAGTTGTAATCAATTTTCTGAAAAAGCTTTTCTCTCGTTTTGGTATTCTGAAAGCACTAATCAGTGACAGAGTTACTCACTTCTGTAACAAACAAATAGAGAAAATCTTAAAGCGATATGGAGTTCATCATCGTTTTGTTATAGCCTATCATTCGCAAACCAGTGGTCAAGTTGAAAATACCAACAGAGCTTTAAAAAGAATTCTCGATAAAATGGTTAATGACAATCCTTCCGTTTGGTCAAGAAAACTTGATGACGCTCTGTGGGCATTCCGTACGACACACAAAACTCTAATTGAAACGACACCGTACTGGTTGTTGTATGTAAAAACATGCCACTTGCCGTTCAAAATTAAACATCGCGCCTATTGGGCCTTAAGAAGCTGTTGCATGAACTCGATGAACTAAGACTCCAAGCTTATGAGAATTCTAAGCTCTATAAAACTCGAACAAAAGCGTATCATAATAAGAAACTTAGAATCCTCAAAGAATTCAAAGACGGAGACAAAGTGCTCTTATTCAATTTAAAGTATAAGTTCAAAGCTCCAAAACTCAGATCTAAATGGTATGCACCATTCATAGTCAAACATGGTTTCCCATCTGGATATGTTGAGTTATACGACAATCACAGAGGAAGTCTTATTGTCAATGGACACTGTATTAAACTCTACCATGACGAAGAGCAATTGAATGAGCTGTCGAGTGACGAAATTCTCTTCGTGTGTGACAAAGGAAAATGAAGCAAGCAGGAGTACGAGTCTGGCTGATGACTCGTTAATAAAATAAGCGTTTCTTGGGAAGCAACCCGTGTATTTTCATTAGTTTATTTCTTAGTTTATTTTCTATTTTTACACCCTGATTTTATCTAACCCATGTTCAAGCTTAAGTGTGGGGGTATAACATTACTTTCCTTCTAAAAAAAGTCAAAAATCCAAAAATATTGTGCATTTTGTATTTTGTTTTGTTTGTATAAGATTACTGCAGCTTATGAATATGAGATGCCTGGACCATATGGAGCTCATTTACAATCTCTCATGCTCGGATATATGGTTATCTCTTACTCTTAATTCATTATTTTTATACTTTGATTCGTTTTGTAGCATTGAGGGCAATGCTAAATTTAAGTGTGGGGGGAGTAAATAGGGAAAACGAGACCGATTTTTAATATTTTCATATTTTTTGGCTAATTTTATAATTTTTGTATACTTGTTTGCCTTTATGATCTAGTTGTTTTCACGCTTTTAGGATAATATATTAGAATAACTAGATCAATTCACTTGTAAAATATGTAAGTCTTGAAAAATTGAGATGTGTCCTGATTACTATTACAGTCCATTTTGGGATCGATAATGTGACAACCATGACTTGAGCAGGTTAGTCAAACCGTTAGTGTTGACTTATGAATCTGTTGTAATGTATGGTTTATGTGTTTATATGCGTTATGTGGATTGTGTGAGAGTTGGTAATCAATCCATTGAGCGTGATCGTCTCATTGGGATTGGATTGGTGATGGATTTGGTTAAGTTCCTTTCGTTCACTTTTGGTGGCAAGGAAATGACTTTTGTGGTTTTGGCGTTTTTGCGTTAATTGTGTAAGTATTATTACGTATACGTATTTATGTGTTAGTAAAATTAGGTATGAATAGGCTTTAGTGGTTAGAATAAGAAAGAAATGAAATTTCTATTTTTGGAAAGTTAGGTTTAATAAAAATGAAAAGTTATTTATTTTAAAAGCCTAGTAAATTGCGTTTACGCAAAAAGGTTTACTCAAATAAGCTTAGGTTTTTATAAAAACTTAAGGTAATGTTAGTAAATATGTAATTAATAAATAAATAAAAAAAATAAAAAAATATATATGCATACATATATTCGGCCGGTTTTGGTAAAAAAAGAAAAAAAAAGAAAATCAAAGCCCAATTTAACTAGGACTCTAATTAGGGAATTTTGTATCCTATATATACTAACCCATAATACCCTAAAAACGAAATTTTTCTCCCCTCCTCTTGCATTAGTCGGCCGAATACCTCAAGAAAAGAAGAAGAAAAATTAAGGTTTTGATTTTGTGAAGAAAACAAGCTTTAAGGTATGTTTAGTTTTCTTAATTAGTTTAATTATTGATTTAATTCATGTAACAAGAGTTATGGTGGATCTAGGGTTTCATAATATTCTTTAAATTAAAGTTTATAATCTAATTAGGGTTCTTAGTAATCAATTAGATGCGAGTTGGTGTAATCGTTAGGGTTTAGATCGCGTTAGAACTTGATTTAGATTAGGGCAGAATTTAGGGCTGTGTTGTTTGGCTGTTATCTCGATGATGGTAATAGCTTTTGTTAAGTTTTCAGTATCTATGATGTAGCTCAGAGAGTCTAGTTTCCAGAACATCTGGCCTCGAAGGTTTTTAAGGTCGGGAAGTCATTCAAATGTTGGTTACGAGAAAAGTTGTCAAAGCAGTAAATTCGGGTCAGATTTAGGTCAGATTACGAGGTGTAAAACCCCCACTTAAAATTTGAATTAGGATTAGCCAACCTACAGGAGTTTAGTTCTATGTGTCTATTAAAAATCCCCCAAAGGAGAGCTTCTGATTTGGAGTCTAAGTATGGTTTTTAGGTCCAAACTTTTTAGTGTGCGATCAGATTCGAAACTGAGTAGTTAAAAGTTTGATTTTATTTGGGGCACTTAAGAGTGGAAATAAATTAGTGGAAAAATCATGGGGATAGTAAACTCATGATATTGAACCTATGATTTTTGGTAAAATTTATAAAGGTTAGTAAGGGTGGTTTAAAAAATGGTAAAGTGACATTAAAATTCTATGTTTTCGGGTAAATTGTTGAACATTGGAAAAGTGTGTAAACATGTTGGTTAAGGTTGGGCATGGTGTCGTGGTGACCCATGAGGGTAATTAAACACCTTATACATCCATCATATGATTGTTACATGGGCATAAGCATTTGGCTTGGTCGCGTGTAACACGTGTTTGTTTTGATTGTTTAGTTTCGTGCAAGGATTTGGAATTTGCTTAAACATCAGGTGAGTTTCATAGCCCCTTTTTCTTATGTTTTCTTAGGGTGAAAATGATGCTATAAGTATTAAATATTTTAGTTATTGTGATAATGTGTTTTAAATAAGGGATGGACTATACGTGACTATTGTATGTTATGTGCTACTTGCTATTGTGATATGGATCATGGAACACGTTCCGTTCCCTTGTTTGTTGTACTTGAGCGTGACCGTCTCAAGACATCGATGGATTGTTAGTATTAAGCGTGATCGTCCCGTTGCTGTGGATTGTTGATAGTGAGCGTGATCGTCTCATTGTTGTGGATCGTAGGACACGTTCCGTTCCCTTGTTTGTGATGAGGAGCGTGGACCGGTCTCAAACAATGGTTTGATGGGATTGCATGTTTAGCTTTGTATGATAGCGTTCGTTTAATGTCCTGCTATGCTATGTTTTATTTATCATAGTAATTGGTTTTAAAGGATTGTTATGTGGGATCTTAACCTATGACTCCGTTCCACTTATCTGTTGACGTTTAGCATATTTTTCAGGTGAGCCCCATGGGGGAATACGATAGAGTGAGTGGCTAGAAAGTGGACCCTAGGATGGTTGGAGTTTATTGCTTTATTGTTTTGAATTTTGCATTGTTTGGATTATGGATAATTGTTGCATGTCTTTATGTTGGCGAGAACTTTCATTTCATTAATAAAGACGCCTTTTGGATTTATATTAGTTTTATGGGTTTTGTTATGACACTTTGTGTCCTATCTTTGCTAGTTTATTGCATGTAGAATTCTCTTTATAGACTCCATTGTGTTGTGATGATATCCATGATGTTACGCCTCGCGTTGCGCTGGCGGGGGTGGTGTCAGATTGGTATCTGAGTATTTGGTATAGAGAGTAGGTGGTTGAGCCTAGGACTATAACTAGGGGGTCGTCATGTAGCTGAATTTGGGGCGTAAGTGTTTAATGCTATAACTGCTAGGCTTTCATCATCTATTTTTGCCATGCTATATAATCTCGTATTTGCTAAATTGTCATTTTATTATTTTGCCTACCATTATCTGATATGATACGTATTCAACTTTCTTAGTATTTAGTTTTTTTTCCACACCCGTAAGTAGTACTCGTTGGGGAACCATTTGTTTCACCAACTGACTTGAGCTGTTATAAGAGGTCTTGTAGAACCCAAGAGATAGGATAGTTGATCGTTTGTTGGATGCGCGTAGTATGGTGGATCGTGAAGTCGGAAGATTCTTGCGAAGGCAAAGTCGAAACCAAGCCGAGCCCGAATAAGTTTATCCTGTCTTTGCCTCGGTCATGTGTTATTTATTAATTTCTTCTCGGATATTTCGTATTTTGGAGTCGTGCGAGACTTTCGTTTCTTTATGTTGTTTCGATTTTATTTTGTTATAAGTAAGTAGTTATGTAATGAAGCATCCTTTATGTGTTAAGTTGGAGTGGTTTAAGATGTGCAATGTGGCATATGTGCTTATATGTGAATTATGATTGAAATGGGTAATCTTGGAGTATAGTACCGTGTGAAAGAGAGGCATTTATAATTACCGGTGGACCTCAACTTTAAAATATAAAGGCATCACACACGTAGACTTGTGACAATGATTGTATTTATTTGTGTTTGGTTGTAAGGTGGTAGTGTAATATGTTTTTTTTATTTATTGATATGTGTATTCATGATAAGGATGGTGGTATGGGTAGAGAATTATTCTCTTACCCTAATTGGAGGATATGTTAAGTTGAGTTGTATAGATAGTAAGTTTCCCTTCTATCTAGTATTTGCGGATACCTAGTATTGCTATTATAGAGGTTGTTCGTTTGCTCGGTTGTTTGTTCGGATTTCCTAAGTCTAAGTTTAGCATCCCTTCATCGTACTTTGTTAGTAAGGATACCTGATTTTCCTATTTGTTTTAACGTCTCAATGTATATTGGTTGTTCGAATCTGCTTTTTCGGATATAGCCGCGTTTCGTTAGTTCTTTCATTGCATTGATTACTCGTATGAGTATCAAAGGTTTCTTTTACGTTACTAATTGGTTCTAAACATATGTAGTGTGGATCATTACTCCTTGGTTTGTATATCCCTGGTTTTCGTAAAGCGTTGGGACGGGACGTGTTAGTATCGATGCTTTTAGGTTTGCTCTGTTGATCGTAATTTTGGATAAGACCTTACGTTTTCTTTTGGGTACGTAATGTATCGCATGAGTTTTCTTGTACGAGTTCGTTTGATTTTATTTTGAGTATATGGTTCCTGGTATTTTCTTTCATTTTCAAACAATAGAATTGTGTTAGAATCTGTACGGTGTTTTACGATCCCTGTTGGTATTATGGTGTCCTTTGTTTGAATAACATATTTCATAATTGATGTCTAATTATAAAAACTCTTTAGAAGTATTGTGTTAGTGTTTGAGAAAAACTGTGTTTAAAATGATCTTTGTAAATAGAATATGTTTAAATGATTTATACAAATAGGATATAAAAAAATTTAAGTGGTTTAATAAATTTTATTTTATTATAAAAAGCTGGTTTAAAGTGATTCATAGTGGTAATGCATAATTTACCATTAGATAACCATCTCTAGATTTTTTTATGACAACCAGAATGAATTTTATAAAGATTAAATTTAAGACAATTTTAATTATTATTTAAAATGATTTTTATACTTTCGTAATTTAAATCGATTTTTATAAAAACATTATTTAATTTGATCTTTCGAGTAAAGTCGATAATTGGTATAAGAATTTCCGTCTTTATTATTGATTTTTCATGTGTTCATTTGTTGTGGTACGCTTGTTGGTTTTTTTTTGTTGCGTTTTCGCTCGGTGCATATACGTATCCTTTCTTTCAAAGGATTCTTATGTCATTTGATCCACGTCTATTTGCATATGTGGAATCTCCTATATGCATTCTAGCCTTTGACTCGATATTCGTTTGTTATCCTATTCGATTGTTCATAACCCTTGGAGTTCGTTGATACCGTTGAGTCGTGGAAGCTTTGATGTCATTGTGGGAATGGACTGGTTGTCCAAAAGGAAGTTTGTGATAGTATGTCATGAGAAGGTGGTTAGGATACCGTTGGAAGGTGATGAGATACTTCAGGTTCATGGTGAACGTACTCAAGGAGTCGTGAAAACCTTAATGAACACAAAGGTAGATGAACCAAAATTGAGTGATATTTCCCACGTAACATGATTTCATTGATGTGTTTCCGAAAGATTTGTCGATGACCACCACGACGACAAGTTGAGTTTCGCATAGATTTAGTTCATGGAGCGACGCCAGTTGCAAAGTCTCCATATCGTCTAGCACCCTTGGAAATGCAAGAATTGTCTGAACAACTTCGAGAGTTACAAGACAAGGGTTTCATACGACCTAGTCATTTTTCGTGGGGATGCACCATTCTTTTATATATTCTCACTATTAACCCCCCCCCCCCCCCCCACTTTTTTTTTTTTCTCGTTTGTTAAAAAGAGAAGCATGGAGTCCATTTGAAGTTAGTGTTGGAATTACTAAGGAAGGAGAAGCTGTATGCTAAGTTTACTAAGAGTGAAGTAGTGAAGAATTAGGAAGTACCTACGACACCATCCGAGATATGATTATTCTTAGGATTGGCAAGTTACATACCTACGTTTCATCGCAAACTTTTCTAAGATTGTTAAAACCCTTACTTCCCTAACTGAGAGGAATCAGAAGTATGAGTGGGGCGCATAACGAGAAGAGGCTTTCCAGACCTTAAAATGATGTGTGTAGACGCTTTGATTATCGAATGAGTGATTGATGCGTTGAGTAGAAAGGGATCGTGAAACAAAGACGGGTTGGGTAATGACATGACTATCAGTTTATCAGATGTTAAGGACAAGATATTGGCTACTCCAATTGAGACGTCCAAGGTAGAGAACGCACCAGCAAAAATGCTGCGTGACCTGGACCAACAAATGGAAAAGAGAGCAGATGATGGTTAGTAATTTATGGATTAAATTGTATAGTGAGTATGAGTATGACTCTGTCCATCCAGGTAAGGCAAATGTGGTGAAGATGATTACATGTAGGAAGGAAGAGTGAAACCTAGACGTGTTCGAGCGGATAATATGACCATTCAAGTTATGGAGTACGCGTAAATGATACTGACAGCCAAAGTGAGGCATTCAGTCAAGAGAAGTAATCACAGGGAATACTACATGGTTTAGGCAACAGATGGAAAGAAAAGGAGACGAGAGTTTGTAATTTTTGGATCGAATTTGGGTTCTATTGGTAGGAAGTGTAATGGTTGAGGCCTATGCATCAAGTAACTTGGTACATCCGAGAGCGGATACGACGTACTATAACCTTTGAGACATGTATTGGTAGCCACGTGTAGAAAAGGATATAGTTATCTATGCGTAGGATTGTTGGATTTGGTTTAGGGGTCAAAGATGCAATGTCAAAGACTTTGGCTGCTGCGACAGCTGAGATAATTGGTTGGAAAATGAGAATAGAACCACCATGAATTTTTCACTAAAGCTCCAAGATCAATTGTAGTGAGTATGATTACTGTGATTTGGGTGCTGGTTGATTGACTGACTAAGTTACGCTCATTTCTAGCTATACAATAAGATTTCAATGATGTGACGTTGGCAAGATTTTATATTGAGAGATAATAGATAGGAATGGAATTCTGGAGATGATCAACTCAGATTTGAGATGGATGATTTACCTCATGTTTTAGGCAGAGCTGCCAGAAAGTGTTAGGACACGATTGTTTGAGTACTGCTTAGGCATCCTTAAGCGGATGGACAAGTAAAAGATGATTCAGACATTAGGAAGATATAATGAGCGCAAGTGTATTGATTTGGTTGTAGTTATCATTCGAGCATTTGGTGTGCTATGTTTGATGCTTTGTATGGAATGAAATGTAGGTCGCTTGTTTTATGGGCTGAGATTAGGGAAAGTAGTTTGATTGGACCTGAGTTGGTTCAAGAGACGACTGATAAAGTAGTGTTGATAAAGAGAGCTCAAGGGGCGAGAGATCGTCAAAAGAGCTATGCTGATAATAGGCTTAAACCGTTAGAGTTTGAGGTGGGTGATCGTGTTATGCTAAAAGTGTCGCCTTAGAAAGGTGATATTCGCTTTGGGAAAAAGGGTAAGTTAGCACCGAGGTATGTAGGGCCATTTGAGATTCATGAAAGAATCGGTCATGTAGCTTATCGGTTGAGATTTCATGAGGAATTAAGTGGTGTACATGACACGTTTCACGTGTCGAACCTGAAGAAGTGTTAGGCGGATGCTAGACTGCATGTGCCATTGGGTCAGAGCAAGGTTGACAAAACTTTTCGTTTTTAAAAGAACCTGTTGGGAATAGTGACCATGAAGTTAAGAGGTTAAAATGTAGTAGAATGGTGGTAGTTAAGGTCCATTTGGGCTCGAAGCGAGGTCTTTAGGACTTCAGGTAAACTGAGTATCCACACTTGTTCGTTGAGCATGGGATCATTAGGAGTTTTAGTTGAAGTTGGGTACGTAAGGTTTCTTGTAGACCTTAGTATGCCCTTAGATGTATTTGTGTGATTTTGGTTAAAGTTATTTTGTGAATAAACTCAAGTTCCAGTTGATTCGTTCAAAACGTTGGGCCTTGTAACAACTTAAAACTTGGTTCAAGACAGTTCTTGTTTGATGAGTTGCGAGACCGGGTTGTAAATGACGTTGTTACGCAACTTAAGGTTTTTGACGGTTTCTCGCTGACGGGGCGAGCGTCTGAGGGGGTAGTTGGATGGTTTTCTTTTCGTTTGAGCTTTTAGTGCTCTGTGACCTTTAGTGGTCAGGCAAAGTTGTTAGCCGTAAGATATTTGTGAAAAGTTAGTAGGAATTCAAAGAGTAACTTTGAGTTAACATGGGTATGGGAGGACTACTTGAAAGATAAGTATCCTCGATTAATTGTTTGGTAATGATAGAGTTGAACCTTTTGGTTAATCTCGAGGCGAGATATTCCCTAAAGGGAAGCCCCCCCCCCTCGCCGCGCCACGATATGTGACAACCATGACTTGAGCAGGTTAGTCAAACCGTTAGTGTTGACTTATGAATATGTTGTAATGTATGGTTTATTGTGTTTATAGGTTTATGTGGATGAGCGTGATGTGCATTAGGAATTGGATTGGTGAATGGATCTTGGTTAAGTTCCCTACGTTCACTTTCGGTGGCAAAGAAATGACTTTTATGGGTTTGGCATTTTTGCGTTAATTGTGTAAGTATTATTACGTATACGTATTTATGTGTTAATAAAATTAGGTATGAATAGGCTTTAGTGGTTAGAATAAGAAAGAAATGAAATTTCTATTTTTGGAAAGTTAGGTTTAATAAAAATGAAAAGTTGTTTATTTTAAAAGCCTAGTAAATTGCGTTTACGCAAAAAGGTTTACTCAAATAAGCTTAGGTTTTTATAAAAACTTAAGGTAATGTTAGTAAATATGTAATTAATAAATAAAAAAAATAAAAAAAAATATATGCATACATATATTCGGCCGGTTTAGGTAAAAAAAGAAAAAAAAAAGAAAATCAAAGCCCAATTTAACTAGGACTCTAATTAGGGAATTTTGTATCCTATATATACTAACCCATAATACCCTAAGAACGAAATTTTCCTCCCCTCCTCTTGCATTTCGACGGCATAATACTCTCAAGAAACGAAGACGAAAAAATTATAGTTTGTATTTTTGAAGAAAACAAGCTTTAAGGTATGTTTAGTTTTCTTAATAGTTTAAATTATTGGATTAATTCGGTAACAAGAGTTATGGGGATTATGGGTACATCACTTCTTTAAATTAAGTTTATAATCTATTAGGGTATCATAGTAATCAATTAGATGGTTGTTGGTGTAATCGTTAGGGTTTAGATTGCGTTAGAACTTGATTTAGATTAGGGCAGAATTTAGGGTTGTGTTGTTCGGCTGTTATCTCGATAATGGTAATAGCTTTTGTCAAGTTTCCAGTGTCTATGATGTAGCTCAAAGAGTCTAGTTTCCAGAACATCTGGCTTTGAAGGTTTTTAAGGTCGGAAAGTCATTCAAATGTTGGTTACGAGAAAAGTTGTCAAAGCAGTAAATTTTTTTTTTTCAGGTCAGTTTTAGGTAAGATTCGAGTGTAAACCCCACTTAAAATTTTAATTAGGTATTATCCACCTACTGGGTTTATTTCTATGTGTTATAAAAATTCCCCAAAGGAGAGCTTCTGATTTGGAATCTAAGTATGATTTTTAGGTCCAAACTTTTTAGTGTGTGATCAGATCCGAAAGTGAGTAGTTAAAAGTTTGATTTTATTTGGGGCACTTAAGAGTGGAAATAAATTAGTAGAAAAATCATGGGGATAGTAAACTCATGATATTAAACCTGTGATTTTTGGTAAAATTTATAAAGGTCAGTAGGGGTGGTTTAGAAAATGGTAAAGTGACATTAAAATTCTGCGTTTTTGGGTAAATTGTTGAACATTGGAAAAGTGTGTAAACATGTTGGTTAAGGTTGGGCATGGTGTCGTGGTGACCCATGAGGGTAATTAAACACCTTAGACATCCATCATATGATTGTTACATGGGCATAAGCATTTGTCTTGGTCGAGTGTAACACGTGTTTGTTTTGATTGTTTAGTTTCGTGCAAGGATTTGGAATTTGCTTAAGCATCAGGTGAGTTTCATAGCCCCTTTTTCATATGTTTTCTTGGGGTGAAAATGATGCTATGAGTTTAAATGTTTTAGTTACTGTGATAATGTGTTTTAAATGAGGCATGGACTATACGTGACTATTGTATGTTATGTTTTACTTGCTATTATGATATGGATCGTGGGACACGTTCTGTTCCCTTGTTTGTTGTGCTTGAGCGTGACCATCTCAAGACATTGATGGATTGTTAGTAGTGAGCGTGATCGTCTCATTGCTGTGGATTGTTGATAGTGAGCGTGATCGTCTCATTGTTGTGGATCGTGGGACACGTTCCGTTCCCTTGTTTGTGATGTTGAGCGTGACCGTCTCAACATGGTTTGGTGTGTTTGCATGTTAGCTTGTATGATAGTTCGTTTAATGTCCTGCTATGCTATGTTTTATTTATCACAGTAATTGGTTTTAAAGGATTGTTATGTGTGTCTTAAACCTATGACTCTCACCAACTTTATGTTGACGTTTAAGCATCATTTTCAGGTGAGCACCATGGGAATAAGATAGAGAGAAGTGGCTAGAAAGAGACCATAGGATGTTATGGAGTTTATTGCTTTATTGTCTTGAATTTTGCATTGTTTGGATTATGGATAATTGTTGCATGTCTTTATGTTGGCGAGAACTTTCGTTTCATCAATAAAGACGCCTTTTGGATTTGGATTAGTTTTATGGGTATTGTTATGACACTTTGTGTCTATACTTTGCTTATTTATTGCATGTAGAATTCTCTTTATAGACGCCATTGTGTTGTGATGATATCCATGATGTTACGCCTCGCGTTTCCGCCTTGGCGGGGTGTGACAGATTGGTATCAGAGCCTTTGGTTATAGAGAAGTAGGTGGTTGAGCCTAGACTATAACCTAGGGGTCCTTCATGTAGATGCATTTAGGGCTTAAGTGTTTAATGCTATAACTACTATGCTTCCCGAGTTTGACTTGTCATCAATACCAATAATTAACTTTGTGTTTACTAATAGATTATGCATTGACCCGGTTTCTGCATAAGGTTGTATGAAGGGCTTCTTTCTTTACACCCTTTATCCTTAAATTTCTTTTTAATTCTTCAATGTTATTCCAACGCATCCTCATTATCACCATGTTGGGTTTGTTCTGGTGATAACTCATGCCTTGGATAACATTCTTCCCAATCTCACTTTACTCCTTTTTTCAATCATACCTAAGGACTTCTATTCTATCTACTGTAGTGTTCCTGGGTAGATCCTTCCGTTTTTGGCTGGATCATGGAACAAAATACGTTTTCTTAACCACCTTATAACACTGTAAGAAACAAGAGTTGGTCGGTCTTTGGTATTTCCATAGTAGCCATAAAACCATTGAAAAATCAATCAACGTGTTCGAGAAATCATTTATTACACATTGAGAGTTTTCTTATATCACCAAAAAGCCCCCCTACACATATGCATCATATTATGAAAGAGTTTTGCACATGCGAGGTAAAGAACGCACTTATAATCAAGAGATCTTATCCGTATTATATAAAAACCCGCAATTTTCATAAATGTAAATATCCATCTATTAAGTTAGATGATGTACAATCTATCAGTTATATATGAACTCACCTTTTTCAGGGAAATTGTTCGCTTTATTACATTACATTACTTTGCCACTATCTCAATATGCAACATTTCTTGCATAACTAAAGTTAACGAACTCAGGCAACCTATCTATGGCAATCCTATCTTCATATATGTCAAGCAATCATCATTATATATCAAGTCAATATCATAATATCATTCTTACAAAGTAACATACTCCATAAGGTTCCAATCATAACGTTATATCAAATAACGGGCTTTAAACATTATTGTAGGCTTTAAACCCTAATTCCATGAAAGGTTAACATATAAAGTGAATGCACAAGTACTAAGGCATATGTACAAACAATATAACATCTCATTTGAAATATAAAATCTCTTCAAGTCAAAAGTACAAAGACTCTAAAGCTCAATGTACAAGTCTTAAGATGATCTCCAAAAAGCCAAGTTTTACCTTGGTTTCATTCTTACTTTCTTCACCTTAACTTGTGTGAAGTACTACACTAAATATTTAATGTTATAAACCCTAATTTTTCTATTTCATAAACCTTCATACTTCTTTTTACTCTCAATCCTAATTCAAAACCCTAAACCCTAAAACCGAGCTAGTTTCTAAACCATGACCTGTTTCTTGATTATAAACCCAAACCAACACTCAATAGTTGTAATAACTTATTTTACAATCATGTCAATCCTATTACATCATTATTTCATCATTACTTTTCATTATTCTTATTTCAATTGTACGTAAAATGAATCTGAGAAACCCTAAATGAGCCCTAAATGATCATTCAACCCGTTTTCTCGTTTCTAACCATTTCATTTTCAAGTAAGCAACCAAGAGTCATTGTACAAATCATAAAAATGAGTTTCGAAACCATTTTACAATCATTACCATCATTACTTTGGCTATACAAGAAATAGAAAGCTAGAAACCCTAAAGAAACCATTATAAGCCCTAATCTAACCCGTAACCTTATTTACTCAAATCCAACCCATTTTAAACCAAACCACCCATTATTTTTCGTTAATAAGTCAAGATATGATCCTTGTAAAAACACATATTATCAATCACATTACAAGCATGCTTGAATTATGAGCATGAAAAGACAAGAAACCCCTAATCGCACCCATTTGGAAACTGCGACCTCATTTCTTCATTTTGACCCATTTTAACTCAAACCAATTGCTAAATCCTAATGAAACTTCTATATTTCAGGACCTTGAAAACATATATCATACATCCTTAAAATCATTATACATGAATTTAACAGCAAGAAAACTTGTGAAACCCTTGTCGAGCTCAAAATGATCGCCACCTTTCTTTGCCTTCTTTGGACCCATATGACCGCAACCATGTGCAAGTATTACATGGAACTCATTCTAGAAACCTTAAGCAGTTATCCTGCTTAGACTTTCATGGCAAAATCAAAGGCACATGGCCTCTCTTTTGCTAGAAACAGTCGCGGCATCAAAAAGAGGTACACACCTCATTCAAGCTAGCTTCTAGCTTAACCACCACATCTAATAGCTTCTCCTCATCACCCTCTAGGTCTCTTATGTTTCCTAACTCAGATTGAAAGTTTTCCTTGAGCTCTAAGGGTCATTCAACTATAAATAGCAACCTAAACTCTTCATTTTTCTTCATCCCCTACTTCCTCCTCTATAACCCATAAATAGAAGCAATCCTTTGCTCTAATATATCCTAAGTGATCTTAATAAGGCTCAAGTACAGAAAGGAAGCAAAAGAAACCAAGAAACGAAGCCCGGGAGTCGTTATTCTATGCGTACGAAGCTAAAAGTCTCGATTCCGACCCGTTTCTAAGCCATAAGCTCAAGACCAGGTTCTCTAGACTTATATTCTGTATTCATACCCTTATAATGTTCATATGATCATGCTAAAATCATAATATAAAGCTTTGAACTCAAAAACCTATGTGTTATACCTTTTTGATCTAAAACTGTACACCCAAAACCCTAATTTCATGTTTTTGCTTAATCTATAAGCTAAGCTTGTAAACTTTTGTTATAATCTATCCCATAAGTAATACATTGAAAATAAGTGCTTTGATAAGTATGAAAGAATTAATCTTTAAAACCCGGCGTTTTCATTTTAAAAACCCTAATTTGGACCCGTTTTACTTCCTAGATTAAACGAATCGTTAATTTAAATTTCGTTGTGTTAAATCTTCTTATTTTAGTTTATTATAATTATAAATGTCTATTGAAATGTTAAAATAAGTTCTGCATGGCAATTTGGAAATGTTTTGTAATTATAATCCATGCATAGGGTGATATTTCATAATTTCAGAAACTTTATAACTAAAAGGACTAAAAGTGTCATTTTATCCAAGTTATAACTACAAGGGTTATTATGTACTAGATTTTAAATTACAAGTTTATCTAGGATATCTTTTACAAACACAAAAACAACATATTTTTGCAATTTTTATTATGTTTTTGGTCTTTTGGGTTCGTTTTACAAGGTAAAAAGTATGTGTAAAATAGCGAATACCGGCTATCATCCTTAATAGGCTGCAGAGATCTATTCAGTTTGAGAGTCACATTAACGTTTCCAGATATTGAATAAAATGCTTAAAACAGCTTATGTTATAACTATTATATAATTCATCATCGATGTGCTTTCAAAAATCATATCCCGGATTCATATCATACCACAATACTAGGGAGCTTTATATTAAGGAGTTTCATCTTGGTATTACGTTCTGACTGAGTTGTTGGGTTTACGATTTAAAGTGCCCTAGCTCCTCAAACATTTACTTAATGACTTCTGAATTATGATGGCCCGAACGGTGTTATGATAATTTTAATATCAAAACCAACATCGATGTAAAATCTTACATATTCAATCAAACTAAGACTTGACATATATTACCTCAGGTTGCCCGTGACGAAGCCGTTACTTTCATTTCATATACATCGCTATCAATTTCCCTATAACTGTTCACGTGAGTTCATAGCCTCGCATTTTAATCTTTTTATAAACCCGTGAGGGGGATACATGCTATAAACATGAATGCAATTATTTTTGTATGCTATTTCAATTTACTATTGCCTAAGTAACTGCTTTGCCTTTAAGTCCCCATAATCATGAACCATTAATTACTCTCCGTAGTAAGCGCGAATGATGTGAATAGATCTATTTGGGCTGGACTCCCCGTTGGTGTACCCAGTTACGTGTAACCAATTGCACATCATTAGAAATCACGCGGGTATTTTGGCAAAGGTACCCGCAGGGGCTATAACGTATCACCATACCCTAAGGCTTCGGATTCATGAGCTAATGGCAATAATAAATATGTTTTCAATACCGGGTGTATATCAACGTAACCCGAATATCGCATTTGCATTCAAATTATATTACTTAAACCTATGGATTTCACTCAACCTTTGTGTTGACTTTTTAGCATGTTTTATCTCAGGTAACTAATGGCACGGAGTGGCGAGGACATGAAGATGGAAAAACCGTTATCATTCAAATGTTGTGTTTTAGATTCTGGAAACCTCTCGTTTGTAAAAACTCTAAGGAAATAATGAATGATAACTTATTTTCAAAAATGACTCTTTTGATTCGTTTTCTATGATTATGACTGTTGTACCCTTGAAGTAATACCCCAGATTAGCTTCCGCTGCTATATGTAAAAATGGGGGTGTTACACATTGTCATAGATAAAAACAAAATTTTAACCCGCGAAATTCAACCTTATATGAAACCATGGGTTGATATCATTCGTGAAAACGTCATTTGTTTAGGAGGTCATCGGGATCATGTCTCCGCGTGTCTGTCATATGCTTTATTGCATCAAAACCTCCACTTCATACAATCTAGCATTTTTCATTCTTAAACAAATGGAAAAGACTCGAAGCAAACCTAAGGAACTTTTGCCTTATGGAATGCTTTTGACTAGATTGTTCAAACATGTTGTGTCCATCTTTCCTGAGTTAGCAATTGATCACTACCTCTCATATGATCGAGTCATGCATCCCCTCGCTCCTCATTATGAGCGAAAGACGCGATCAGATCATGGCAAGAAAAGACCTCATGATTTAAATGCTAGCTCCTCTTCCACTACTCTAAATCATCCATCCTCATTTCATTCGTTAGATGACATTGTTGATGATAATGATGAAGAATCGCTTCTTTCCAACTATTCTTCTCCTTCTCAAAACGTGTCTTCCTCATCCAATGTTGTCTCTAGAGTCCTTTAAACCCCACCTCATGAAAGTCAACACTTGAACACCTATCTCTTTGAAACTATAAACCTTCAAACTCAACATCGAGATGATCACCGAAAAGGGTTAAGGTCAATTGGAAAAGCTCTCAAGGACATGATGAGTGGAAAGAGGAAGTGAACATGTTTGTAAAACTATTAGAGATTTATATTCTTATTTATATTATCTAGTACATTATGCTTTGACTTTTTAATCTACTCATTAGGACTAAGAATGGTAAAAGACGATTACATGTGACTTGGATGATCTTTTCAATTTTACCATCCTATCAACTTTCTATGTAAACTAATTCTAGGAGATTATGACATGCGTATAAAATTACTATATGCTAAATGATTTGCATCTTAATTTAAGACCCCATATTCTTACTTAAAATTAGTTGATTCTTGAATTTGGAAGATGATGAAATCACTGGACATAAGAAAGGGAAAAACTAGAAAATCTCGCTCTCTCCAGAAAATGGCCCCCATAAAGAACAGACATGCCCTAATATATATGGGACCACCCAACAATATGGGACCGCCCAACAATATGGGACCACCAACAGGAGGGAACAAAATTTTTAAGTTTACCTCTTTTTTTGTATCTTTGACCTTCCTATACATAGTCTCATGCTGGCATTTCCCTGTTTAGCCAAACCACTTCTTGCACCTTTTATCACTCAAACCATGCTTTGCCATTTTCTAACCTTACTTCCATTATTTAACTCATCCATCCTTCTTCATTCACCATCACCAACTTATTCTCATTATCATCTTCATTCTCACCATCAATGTCTTGCTCAAACCACCATCTAAACTTCTCTAGAAAGCCAAGAATGTCAGTAAGACAAGTATGGAGGCGCAAGACATCCACTCTAAAATCATCATCTCCTTCCCAAAATGACTCACCTCCACTTCCTCCAAGAGTCTATCTTTAATCTCCTTTACCACCATCCTATAATCCACTAAGAGATCAAATGATTAACCAACTTCACAACATCTCCACCATTCTTGATTCACACACTAACCCATCTAATGCCTACATTCATGCACCACCTTTACCACCACCATAACTAATTCATCCTCCCTCTCATGCTCAAGTTGAATTTCACTCAAGTTTTTGTCATTGTTGCAAGTATTCTAGAAACCAATTCTACTCCTTGAGAAATGAAATCAACTTCATTCAATTTCTTCTTACTCGTCTCATACCTCAAATTCGCACTCCTCCAAACTGTGTTTCACCAATCTCATCCTTTTTCCTCTTTAATTAATCATTCTTATATGATTAATCTACTTAAATAATCAACCATCCATCTTTTAATTATTACATCTCCTATGAATCAAGAATCAACTAGTCTAAACTTAATATAATATTTATGTTATGCATGTTCATCTTTTATTGTATTAAGTTTGCCATCTATGATGATTGTATGAGCTTATTGGAATGATAAATGAAATCACTTTATGAATTACCTAGAAGTGTGATTATCCTTGAGACATTTGTCATGATATTGCCATCACCAAGATATTTGTCTTGCACTTGTACCTCTAACTTTGTTTTTTAGCCAATAATTTTTGTAAGATCGATCTCTTGGTTCCCTAAACGAGGGGGAGCCTACATTAAGGGGGAGTCTTGATATCGTCGACTTCTTTCTTTCTACAACAATTCGATGATCACCCTTTTTGAATTTGACAAAAAGGGGAAGAAATGGAATGAAACTCATTAATAATCTTGAAACATTTAATTTTATATAAAATGAGTTTATATTTTGTCAACATCAAAAAGGGGAGATTGTTAATACAAATTATGTGTAAAAACGTTATTTATATTTTTTGACCTCTCAACGTTTTGACAATAACAAATGTAAAAACGTATACGATAAAAATAAACGTTTACAAATTATTAATCGTAAAATTCCATTTCTAAGATTAATCACTTAAGATATGTACAAACAAATCATTAAGCATGATTAGTGATCAAGGAAATAATTTTTCTTAACCATTAAATTTTCACAAAAGTATTTCTACAAAATAAATATACAAAAATACTTTTTAATAAAAGAAAATGTTTTATTTAAATAATAAAATTTGAATATGGGTTTCCCCCAAAAATGGAAGCTTCTATACCAGATACAACCTTCCCCACAAAAAGACAAAAACAGAAGTGTACTCTAGTTGCGACCCCCTTATAGGCCTGGCAGCCCCCAGATATATCTGGGACCACCGGGACCGCCACCAGCTAGCCGTTGGAAATCCTATCTATAAATACTGCACTATTTATGGCAGAAAAACACACCTCTTTGCATGAATTTTTCCAGTCTTCTTTCTCTCTCTAAAAGCCTTCTTTCTCTCTCTAAATCTATTGATCACTAACATTGTTTGATCTTGTTTCAAGTGATCCAATCTCATCTAATCTTTCTCATTCTTCTATCAAGTGCAAGAGAAGAACATTCGTATTCGCCAAGAAATGAATTGTTACTTAGTGATCTCTCCTTTCTTCTTCTAAGTATCAAATCTCTATTGTAATTATCTTGTGTAATTGTGTGATTCGAATTGTGTGTAAATCTGATAGTGTAGAACTTGTGATTGTGTAGTGCTTGTGAAGTGGTAGATTAGTTCTAGCTAAGATTAGGACTCGACATTTAGCTTAGTGTCGGAAAACAATGTAAGCAACGTGTAAACGGTTTTCTTCGCCTAAAGAGAGCTTGTTGACATAGTGAAATCTCGAGTAGGATACTCGAGGAGTGGAGTAGGGCGAAGAGGAGCTTCGTAACTGAACTACTATAAATATTAGTGTCTTGGTTTGATCGTTCATTTCCTTATCTCTTTATATTATTGTTATTATTATTTAGTATTAGTTTAGATATTTACATTGTTGTATCATATTGTTGATTGGTTGACCATACAACTCGAATCTAAGTATTTTGAAAGCAAACTTTTAAAACGTAAAATGAACCTGTAAACTATTCAAACCTCCTTCTAGTTTCCATAACTTCTTCTTTGTACCATCGTTTAAATCGTGAATCGGAGATATTAGATATAGTGTTAGTTGTAGAATTTGTAGATGGAGAACAATTTGTTACTAAATAAATCATTGAAGAAGGGAATCGTTGGCCAAATATCAAGGTAAGAACTATATGTGATAGAAAGATTATTAGGGTTGCATCTCCGAATGGAGGAGTGGTCGCCGTATACGAAGATTGAAGAAGTAAGAATGAAGGCTTCCCAATATGAATAAGGTTGTTTCAAGGCAATTGAAGGAAATGCGAAGGAATATCAAATTCGTGGTATGGAGTTGGCAGTCGTAGTCTTGAATTGAAATTACGGAGATGGTATTTGTATGGTGCGTAGTGTCTTATTTGTACAGACCACAAGAGTCTATGTACATGTTTCGTAAGAAGGTTCTCATATTAAGTCAAGTAGCGTGAGCGAGGTTAGCAGTGGGTCGTGACGGTGACGTCCTTATCGCTTAGGAAGAGTAAGCGTAGTCGTTGACGTCGTATACCGAAAAGAAGGGTAGAACCATTTTTAGTTTGAACAATAAGGATGAACATTGCTAATAATCTCGTAGTTGATATAAAAGAATTTCAAAAGACAGCCCCTGATGTGAAAACATCAAGGAGGAACGTGTAGTCGGGCGTATGAGAAGTTAAAGATGATGATTTATAAATCAAAGTTTTTGAGGGCAGAATCTGGTGTCAATGATTTGGAGCGTTCAAATTTTTTAATTGATAATCAGAGGTGTTCGGTTCGTTTCTAATGGCCGAATGGTTCGTAGACATAGTGCGTGTCCCTTCTTGGAGGCATGGTTTTAAAATTTGTTAACGACGTTAATTTAAGTAAACCGTTATAAAATTTTGACCATAAATGTAGTTTGGAGCAACATTGTTTGAAGTTTTCGTTAATTATAGTCATGTGAAATGATTTTTATAAAAATTTGTGTATCGACTAAGCGATTTTTCGTATGTGGTTTGGATTTTTGACCTTTAAGAAAATTGACGTTTGAACATGTGTTCAAAACAATTTATATTTAAAACCATCAACCATAGAAAATCCTAAATTTTTGTATTTCGTAAGGTTTGTAAGAAAACGTTTTAATTGTATAAAATTTTTGACCGAAAGACTTCGAGTCGTCCATATTGGTACCATCTCTGGAACACGAACACTAAGGCGATCACTGTTACCACGGCTGACGTGAGGAACTCAGCCTAAGGTTATCACTTTCTCATGAATCCTATTGTCCTATTTGTAGTCTCTAAAGCCCTTGATCTTTAAAAATCGTTTTTGAGATGATTAATGGTGCTAAGCATGTGTAATTAGGGTTTTAGGGTTTGTAAATTCGGAATTTAAAAGTTGGCAGTTTTGAAAGGTCATTTTGTACAAATCATAAGTTGGTCATAAAAATAGCAATCATCAATTTTCATGAGCATAAAATTAAGTTCAGAGAGTCTAGTTTCCAAAAAGTCCAGCCCCGAAAGGTTTTGAGGTCGAGAAGTTATTCAACTAATTTTCGTAAAAAAAGTTGTCAAAACAGTAAATACGGGTCAGATTTGGGTCTAATTTTGGGGAGTAAAACCCCTACTTAAAATTCAAATTAGGTTTAGCCAAAAATCGGATGTCATATTTTAGGTGTCTATTAACTCCAGTTGGAAGGGCTAGCGATAAAACATTTTCTAAGTATTTTTAAGGACGTCAAACCTTTTTGTGTGCATTCAGATCCGAATCTGAGTACTTTATAATAATGAATTTTTATAAAATAGTTCCACTTAGTATTATTTTTTTTAAAACATCACAGTAGCTCACAAATTATTAAGGATCTATGGGATGTAAGGAGAACCATCAATTAGGTGTTTTAGTATTTTATTTGTGGTCATGAAGTGACTACAAAATTCAGCCAGAAACTGTGAAAGTGGAAGTTATTGAATAAGGTCATATAGGGTATGAAAATGATATAGGAGATGTATCTAAAGGATTATAAACTTAGTATAAGGTTTAGAAGTCCATCATATGATTGTTACATTGGCTT
This sequence comes from Tanacetum coccineum, assembly GCA_026074375.1. Lineage (NCBI taxonomy): Eukaryota > Viridiplantae > Streptophyta > Magnoliopsida > Asterales > Asteraceae > Tanacetum > Tanacetum coccineum. The sequence continues at coordinate 37,707 of BQNB010035608.1, forward strand.
GGGCATTTAGCCTAACTGAGTGTAACTTGTATTTTGTTGTGTTTAGATTGTGAGCAAGAGTTTGTCAAGTAGCTGAGCATCAGGTGAGTTTTATAGTCCCATTTTACTATGTTTTCTTGGGATGGAAATGATGCAAAATGTGTTTTGAAATGTTTAATTGTTGTGAATATGTGGTTTAATTGACGCATGTACTTTTATGTAGCTATTATATGTTATGTGCTAAATGTTATGCATGTTGGAGCGGGGGTAATGTTCTTACCCATTATTGGTTTCGCCGACTTTGTGGGTAGGTTGGTTTTGCCCACTTTATGGGTAGGTTGTTTTTGCCTACTTCGTGTGGGTATGATATTGTGTGGATACGGTACCAAGAGTCTTTGAATTGGGGATAACATTCCTATCCATGACTATATGACGAACTTTGTGGTTTGGATCTTATTTTAAAGATTTGTTTTTTTTTTTTTATTTTTTTTTTATTTTTTTTTTGGATTTTTTTTTATTTTTTTTTTTTTTTTTTTTTTTTTTTAGGGACACGTTCTTTCCCAATGGTGATTGTTTAGACGAATGCATGTTAGCATGTATAATAGTCAGCTTAATTGTCCTGCCATGTTTTGTTTTTTTTAATCACTGTAATTGATTTAAATCTTGATTTTGTGTCATAAACCTCTGACTCTCACCAACCTTTGTGTTGACGTTTTAAGCATCATTTTCAGGTGAGCGTTATGAATGTGTTGAAGTTAATAAAAGTGGCTAGAGAGACCATTAGGCTGGCATTGGAAGTTCTCATTTGATTTTGTTTCATAATTGTTTGTATGAATTCTTGAATGTTATTGGTTTTTAATAGGTTTGCAAGACATTGTCTTTGTATTGATGAGACCCCTTTTTATTAATACAAGATGTCGTTATATTTATTGTCATGACACATCGTGTCTTTATATTTAGTTATGCATGTAGTGATTCTCTATTGTTGACACCATTATGTTGTGATGATATCCATGAAGTTATGCCTCATGTTTTTGCCTTGGCGGGGTGTGACAGATTGGTATCAGAGCCAAAGGTTATAGAGGAGTAGGTGGTTGAGTCTAGACTATGACCTAGGAGTCCTTCATGTAGATGTATTTAGGGCTTAAGTGTTTAATGCTATAACTGCTATGCTTCCCCTCTATTTTTGCATAGCTTATATATCTCGTATTTTGCTAAGTTGTCATTTTAGTTGTTTTGCTTACCATTATCTGATATGATATATATTACTTTCTTAGTATTTTAGCTACGTTTCCCCCCCCCCCCCTCCTAAGAAGTCTTATTGGGGAACCATTTTCCCAACTAGACTTAAGCATTATAAGGAGCCTCTTGTGGAACTAAAGGATATAGGGTAGTTGATCGCTTGTCGAATGCTCGTAGTAGGCAGGGACCAGCAGAGTCGGGTGACTCTTGCGAAGGCAAAGTCAAACCCAAGCGATGCCCAACATAAGTTTATTCCGTCTTTTACCTCGTCACGATGCCATTGATTATTTCCTTCAGATATTTCGTATTTTGGAGGCGCTACGAGACTTTCGTTCCTTTAGGTCGTTTTGATTTTATCTTTATATAAGTAAGTATTTTTTTTGATGGAGTATCCTTTCTATGTTATATTGGAGTCTTTTAAGATGTGCAATGTGGTATATGTGCTTATATGTGCATTATCATTAAGAGGTGTAGGCTTGGAAGTAAGCATACATGTGAAAGGATGCAATTATAATTATGGTGGCTAACATAATTATAAAGGCATCACACACGTAGACTTGTGACCATGATTGCATTGATCGGTGTGGCTTGTAGTTGGTAGTGGTAGATTGTTATATTATGTGTGGTTATATTATGAATAGTTATGAAGTTAGTAAGTTTTCCTTCAATCTATCGCTTGCGGATACCCCGGATACTCGTTAATTCTATTATTACGATTATTGAGTTTGTTCGTCTGCTCGATTATTCACTCGGATATATAACCCTCATTTTAGCATCCCTTGTTTGTACCAGGATGAATGGATGTCTAACCTTTTATTTGGTGTCTTTGATGAATATTGGTTGTTAGATCTATTCTTTGGGTTTTGGTACTTTCCATTGGTTCTTTCGTTGTATTGGAATACTCATATGAGGATTAAAATTTTCTTTTAAGCACTGTTTGTTCCTAATAATTTTGTGTATATCATTTACTTCAGTATTATATATCCTATTGGTTTTGTAACTTGTTGCGGACATGTTAGTTACTTGACGTTTTTCTATGGTTTTTCTTTGATCGTAAGTACGGATTAGTCTTTACGTTCTTCTTTTGGTTCGTAATGTCTTCGTATGAATTTCTCTTGTGCATGTTCGCTTCACTGTTATTCTGACTATATGGTTCATGGTACTTTCTTTCGCTTTCAAACAATAAAATTGTGTTAGAGCCTTTACGGTATTTTACAATCTCTTTTGGTATTACGATGTCCTTGTTGAGTAACATATTTTATATTAATGTTGAATTATGAAAACCTTTTGAAGTATATCTTGATAGTGTTTGGTAAAAATATTTTGAATATTTTTCTGAATATAAACACCTTTTATGAAAAGTTCTTTATTGTTTTTTTAAGAAACTATGTTTACAATAAATTTTGAAACAATATGATAATTGGTTGACTGACAAAACTATTTTTTTTAGATAATATTGTTGAATAAGATATGATAATATTTTTTATATGCTTGTTTTTGGTAAAATTTATAATTTAAAAAAGAATGTTTAAAGTAATTTATATGGGTAAGATGTGATACACTGTTAAATAACTGTCTCTGGATTTTATGATAACCATGATTTAAAATTAATTTTATAAAGATTATATTTAAAATAATTTTTTTTAAATGATGATTTTTTTTATAATTAAAACGACTTCCTTTATTATTATAATTTGATTTTTTATAAAAACATTATTTAGTTGGTTCTTTCGAGTGAAGTCGGTTATTGGTATAAGAATCTTATATTTTCATTTATCAATCTTGATACGTATTATTATTCGTTATGCGTTTATTTTGTTGTGGTACGCTTGTTGATTCTTTCGTTTGCGTTTTCTATCGGTACATATATTCTATCCCTTCTATTAAGGAATCTTATGACATTTGATCCACGTCTATTTGCATATGTGGAATCTCCTATATGCATTCTAGCCTTTGACTCGATATTCGTTTGTTATCCTATTCGATTGTTCATAACCCTTGGAGTTCGTTGATACCGTTGAGTCGTGGAAGCTTTGATGTGATTGTGGGAATGGACTGGTGGTCCAAGAGGAAGTTTGTGATAGTATGTCATGAGATGGTGGTTAGAATACTGTTGGAAGGTGATGAAATACTTCGGGTTCATGGTGACCATACTCAAGAAGTCGTGAAAACCTTAGTGAACACAAAGGTAGATGAACTGAAATTGAGTGATATTTCCGTCGTATGAGATTTTATGATGTGTTCTGAAAGATTGTCGATGACCCACATGGACGAGAAGTTGGTTCCGCATAGATTTGGTTCATGGAGCGTCGTCGACGCGTAGTCCTCCATATCGTCTAGCACCCTCGAAAATGCAAGAATTGTCTGAACAACTTCGAGAGTTGCAAGACAAAGGTTTCATACGACCTAGTCATTTTCTGTGAGGAGAACCTGTGTTATTCATGAAGAAGAAGGATGGTTCTTTTTGCATGTGTATTAATCATAGGGAGTTTGAATAAATTAACTGTTAAAAACCGTTATCCACTTCCTAGGATTGATGACTTGTTTGATCAGTTACAAGGAGCGTGTCCTTTCTTAAAAATGAATTTTCGGTCAGGTTATCATCAGCTACGAGTGCATGAGGATGCCATTCCAAAGACCGCATCTCGAATAAGATACGGACATTTTGAGTCTACGGTTATGCCTTTTGGGTTAACCAATGCACCAGCGGTTTTCACGACTTAATGAACCGGGTTTGACAAATATACTGAGGATTGGTTTGTCTTCGTAATTCATTAAGGAATTATGGCCTACTCAAAGTCAAAGGAGGAACATGAAGTTCATTTGAAGTTAGTGTTGGAGTCAATGAGGAAGGAGAAGCTGTATGTTAAGGTTTCTAAGTATGAGTTTTGGTTGGAAGAAGTGCATTTTCTTGGTCACGTGATCAACCATAACATATTCATGTGGACCCGAGTAAGAGTGAGGCAGTAAGGAATTAGATTATTATTCTTAGCATTAGCTAGTTATTACCAACGATCATCGCGAATTTTTTTTAGATTGTTGAACCCCCTTACTTCCCTAACTGAGAGGAATTAGAAGTATGAGTTGAGCGTAGAACAAGAAGAGGCTTTTCAGACTTTGAAGAATGATTGTGTCATACTCCGATAAGTGAATGTAGTGAGTGATGCGTTGAGTAGAAAGGAGAGAGTAAAATCAAGACGAGTAAGAGGAATGATACTGGCAGCCCAAAGTGAGGCGTTCAAGCAAGAGAACGTATTCGCAGAAAGAATACATGGTTTAGATCAACAGATGGAAAGAAAAGGAGACGCGAGTTTGTACTTTATGGATCAAATTTGGGTTCTATTGGTAGGAAGTGTAATGGATGAGGCCCATGCATCAAGATACTTGGTAATTCAGGAGCAGATAAAGGACATACTATTAACTTAGAGACTTGTATGGTAAGCCAATGTAGAAAGGATTTGTAACCTATGTTGCAATTGTCAGATTTTGTTTTAGTGGTGAAGGCTGCAAGGTCAAAGACTTTTGGCGTGCTGCAAACAACCTGAGATACTTGAGTTGAAAAGGAGTATAGAATCCATGGTATTATCTTTAAATTTACATTGGTCAATGTAGTGTGTTGATGTGTATTTGGGTGGATGACGATAGACTGAACAGTTAGCTTCTTTTCTAGCTATACAAAAAGATTTCAAGATGTAAAGTTGGCAAGGATTTATATTGATGAGATAATAGCAAGGAATGGAATTCTTACCTTGTGGTTTTGGCAAACGGTGCGGAAAGTGTTAGAGACGCGATTGGATTTGAGTACTGCTTAGCATCCTCAAGCGGATGGACAAAGGGAACGTATGATTCAGACTTTGAAAGATATAATGAGGGCATGTGTTATCGATTTTGGTAGTAGTTATCATTTGAGCATTCGGTGTGCTCCTTTTTGAAGCTTAGTATGGAAGGAAATGTAGGTCGCCTATTCTATGGGCAAAGATTGGGAGAGTAGTTTAACTGGACTTGAGTTAGTATAAGAGACAATAAATAAGGTGATGTTGATTAAAGAAAAGCTCCAAGCGGCTAGAGATTGCCAAAAGAGCTATGTTGAAACATTTAGAGTTGAAGTTGGTGATAAAGTGATGTTGGAAGTGTCGTCTTGGAAAGATGTAGTGCATTTTGGAAAGAAAGAAATGTTAGCACCAAGATATGTGGACCATTTAAGATCATTAAAGGGATCGGTCCTATGGCCTATTGATTTAGATTGTCTCAATAATTTAGTAGCGTATTTGATGTGTTTCAAATTTAAAGACGTATATAATGGATACAAATCTTCATGTGCATTTAGAAGAAATTAAGGTAGACAAAACTCTTTGTTTTGTTGAGGAACCAGTTGAGATTATCGAGCGTGAGGTTAAAAGTTTGAAGCGTAGTAGGATTCCGATAGTTAAGTCCATTGGAACTCGAAGCGAGATCATGAGGTTTTCATAAAAACTAAAGTATTCCACATTTTCTCGTGAGCAAGCTATCGTTGGAAGTTCTAAGTTAAAGTTGGACATAGTGCGTTACTGGCCAAATTTTAGTGGCCACCCCCCCCCCCCCCCCCACTTAAATTTTCTTATATGGTTTGGTTAATGTTATATTTTGAATAAACTCAAAGTTAAGCCGATTCTTCAATAACGTTGAGCTTTGTAACAACTCATAACTTAGTTCCAAGACAGTTCTTGTTTAATGAGTTGCGGGGTTAGGTTATGAATGACGTTGTTACACAACTTAAGGTTTTTGACGAGTTTCCTCGAAGACAGGCGATGTTCATGTAGTTGGATGTTATTTTTGCCGTTGAGTTGTTATGCTGCTATTTGTACCCTTGTATGGGCAAGCGAAGTTGTAAGAGTGGGTTTCCGATCGTGAATGGATATGAGATTCAAAGCGTGGCCTAAGTTCACGTGGGAATGTGAGGACCATGTGAAAGCTAAGTATTCCCGCTTGTTTGTTGATGATGATGTTGAACCTACTAGTTAAATCTCGAGACGAAATTTCCCTAAGGAGGGGATACTATGACAACTGTGCTTTGAGCAGGTGAGTCAAACCGTTGGTATTGACGTGTTTTTCATTATGTGTTATAATAAGGTTAGGTTTATTTGATCTTTTGTGAGTTTGACTTCCAATCCTTGGAGCGTGATCGTTCTCATTGTGAGTGGTTTATTGGGTTGTTTGGGCATTTGGTTTGGGCACATGTTAGTGAACAAATGAAATGATGGGTACATTCTATGTGTGTACGTATTGATATGTTTATCTATTCGTTATAATAGCTTTAAGTGTTAGTAGTTAGTTAATTTAATGTGTGTTTAGCACTATAGAAATTAGAACTTAGTTTTATTAAGTTAGTAAAATAAAATTAGAAATAAAATTTATTTATAATCATTTAATTTAGTTTTAATTTAAAAGGTTTAAAAGGTATAATAAAGGGCTTTTATAAAAATGTCAAAATCAGAGTTGATTGTGTAATTAATAATAATTAAAAAAATATATGGGGTGTTTGTTCGGCCGGATGGGGGAGAAAAAGGAGGAAAGAAAGCCCAATTTTAGTCCAACTACAATTCTAATTAGGTAATTATCCAAACTTGGGTTCTTTGGCAAACACAATAAAATACAAAAGCCTCCTCCTTTTTTTTGTGAAATCAGTCGAACCTAAGAAGAAGAATAAAAAGATTTTCTTTATTTATTATCAAGAATCAAGTTGGTGATCTTGTGTATCAGTTCATGCTTAGTATGTCGTGGGGGGGGCTAGTAAACCTTAACTATTTTTAATTTTCTCTTGAATTTATTCATGTAACAATTTTGGATGATCGACTAGGGGTATATATTAAGATCTGTAAAAAATTTGGGCTTGATCTTTAAAATTCATTTTTGGATGATAGTAGTGCTAAGCATGTGTAATTTAGGGAGTTGTTGGGGTTTGTCATTGGAATTTAAAAGCAAGATAGTTTTTCAAAGGTCATCTTGTACAAATCATAACTTGGTCATAAAAATAGCAATCATCAATTTTCTTGAGCCTAAAATTAAGTTCAGAGAGTCTAGTTTTCAAAAAAGTCTGGCCCCGAAAGGTTTTGAGGTCAGGAAGTTAGTCAAATAAATACGGTCAGATTTGGGTCTGATTTAGGGGAGTAAAACCCCTACTTAAAATTTAAATTAAGGTTAGCCAAATATTAGAGGTCATATTTTAGGTGTATATTAACTCCAATTCGAAGGTCTAGCGCTAAAACATTTTCTAAGTATTTTTAAGGATGTCAAACTTTTTGGTGTACGTTCAGGTCCGAATCTAAGTACTTTGTAATTATGAATTTTTATAAAATAGTTCCACATAGTATTATTTTTTTTCTAAAAAATCATAGTAGCTCACAAATCATTGGGGGATCTATAAGATGTAAGGAGAACCATCAATTAGGTGTTTTAGTATTTTATTTGTGGTCATGAAGTGACTACAAAATTCAGCCAAAAACTGTAAAAGTGGAAGTTAACGAATAAGGTCATATATTGTATGAAAATGATGTGGGAGATGTATCTAAAGGATTATAAACTTAGTATAAGGTTTAGAAGTCCATCATATGATTGCTACATTGGCTTGGGTATTTAGCCTAACCGAGTATAACTTGTATTTTGTTGTGTTTAGATTGTGAGCAAGAGTTTGTCAAGTAGTTGAGCATCAGGTGAGTTTCATAGTCCCATTTTACTATGTTTTATTGGGATGGAAATGATGCAAAATGTGTTTTAAAAGTTGATGTGCTGTGAATTTATGAGGTTTTATTGCACATGGACCTTTTATGTAAGCTATTTGTGTTATGTGCTAAATGTTATGGTTGTTGGAGCTGGGGGTAATTGTCTACACCATTATTGGTGTTGGCCCACTTTTGGGGAGGTTGGTTTGCCCATTTTGTGGGTAGGTTGTTTGCGCTACTTCGTATGGGTATGATATTGTGTAGATATGGTACCAAGAGTCTGGGATCGAAGTAACATTTCTCTCCATGACTGTAAGACGAACTTTGTGGTTTGGATCAGGGGACACGTTTCGTCCTAATGGTGATTGTTTAGACGAATGCATGTTAGCATGTATAATAGTCAGCTTAATTGTCCTGCCATATTTTGTTTTTATTAATCACAGCAATTTATTTAAATCTTGAATTGGTGTCGTAAACCTATGACTCTCACCAACCATTGTGTTGACGTTTTAAGCATTATTTTTAGGTGAGCGTGATGAAGGTGTTAAAGTTAATAAAAGTGGCTAGAGAGACCATTAGGCTGGCATTGGAAGTTCTCATTTGATTTTGTTTCATAATTGTTTGCATGAATTCTTGAATGTTATTGGTTTTTAATAGGTTTGCAAGACATTGTCTTTGTATTGATGAGACCCCTTTTCATTAATACAAAATGTCGTTCCTTTGTTTTCGGTATTGTCACGACACATCGTGTCTTTATGTTTAGTTATGCATGTAGTGATTCTTTATTGTTGACCCATTGTGTTGTGATGATATACATGAAGTAGCCTCGTGTTTCGTACTTGGCGGGGTGTGACATGAGGTTAGCAGTGGGTCGCGACGGTGGCGTCCCTATCGCCTAGGAAGAGCGAGCGTAGTTGCTGGCGCCGTATACCGAAAAGAAGGGTAGGAACAGTTAGAGTTTGAACAATGAGGATGAACATTGCTAATAATCTCATTGTTGATATAAAATAATTTAAGAAGACATCCCCTGATGTGAAAACATCAAGGAGGAACGTGTAGTCGGGCGTATGAGAAGTTGAAGATGATGATCTATAAATCAAAGTTTCTATGGGCAAAATATGGTGTCAATGGTTTGGAGCGTTCAAAATTTTTATATTGTTATCAGAGTGTGGTTCGTTATAATGGGCCGAATAGTGGTAGAACATATGCGCGTCCTTTCCTCCTCTTATTTTCCTTCCCTTTTTTTTTTCTCTCCTCTTCCTTTTGTTTTTTTTTTTTACTCTTCTTTTCCCCCTTTAGGAGGCATGGTTTTAAAATTTGACCATAAATGTAGTTTGGAGCAACTATTGTTTGAAGTTTTTGTTAATTATAGTCATGTGAAAAGATGTCTGTAAAAATTGTGTATCGATCAAGCGAATTTTTGTATGTGGTCTGGATTTTGACCTTCAAGAAAATTGACGTTTGAACATGTGTTCAAAACAATTTATATTTAAAACCATCAACCATAGAAAATCCCAAATTTTTGTATTTCATAAGGTTTGTAAGAAAATGTTTCAATTGTATAAAATTTTTGACCGAAAGACTTCGGGTCGTCCATATTGGTACCATTTTTAGAACACGAACACTAGGGCGGTCACTGTTACCACGACTGACGTAAGGAACTCAGCCTAAGGTTATCACTTTCTCTTGAATCCTATTGTCCTATTTGTAGTCTCTAAAGCCCTAATTGTATGACAGGATCACTAATTGCGACTATGTTGATCAGTGGGTTGTTCCTCGTGTGACTAAGGATGTAATCCAATTCATCGGCTTAGAATGCTATGTATCCAAACTTTCTAATAAAGTGAGTAGTGTTGGGGGACAGGGCATGTGACAACCATGACGTAATAGCATAGGGAAACAACTGTGTAGTTGTGTACCCAAATTAGTATATATAGATAAATATTTCCAAAATAGTGTTGATTCAAAATATTTTTGTATCACTTAATAAGTATAACAAAATAATGTATTCGACATTGGTCGTACGCCAACTCAATGTTGGGACGTATTGGAAATAATGTTTAGTATAACATTCAAAATAGAAAATAATAGTATATGCCTGCTTGTATATAAGTAAACAGTAGCAAAGTATAAGTACGCATGGTGACATATAGAGCATTGCACAGGCAAGCATGACAGCCTAATTTAGCGTTAAGTGAATCTGATAGTAATATAAGTATAGGTAAGTAAGGCCACATGTAAAGCTTGCAAGGCAAGCATGTAGGCCAAGCATACGCAGTAGTGGTCAAATAGTAGAAAAAGTATGAACCTGTAGGGTGACATGTAACGCATGCAAAGGAACACATGTAAAACATGTATATGAAATAGTGATCATGTAGTAGAAAGTCAAGGTACACGTTGCGGCAGTGAAAAACATTAAGAAGACAATAAACATTAACACATATAAAACAGGTATGCACAAATAAGGTCGACGTAAGTTTAGGTGATCAGGCTATGCATAATTCAGGAAAAACAATGGAATGCTCGGGCTAGTCAACTCTTATCATGTTCGGGGTTTTATGAAAACTTTAGTTTGGTTATAGTTGGGTTTTTATTTGTAGAAAATATTAGTTACCTATAACCTTAGGCCTGATACAATCTGTCACCACCCCGCTAGAGCTCAGAAATCATGAGGGGCGATGTTTCGGAGTCATGCATGAACATAGGGATTTCTCCATATTCAGTTACAAGAATTTAATTTACAATGTTACATAAAATACAATCTTTGATGGAAGAAAAACACTTGTCTTTAGAAAACATCTTGGCAAATGAAAAATTTGATTTCATGTACCTTCAGTTTGTAAATGTTGATCACCTGAAAATGATACTCGAAAAGGTCAACATAAAGTTGGTGAGCTCGTAGGTTTTGAGTGTAAACCCAGTTGTTGTGCCAGAATTTAAAGTGGGACAATAGTGCAATAAAATAGCTAGTGCAAGCAGTATGAATAGTATTCCCTCAACAACAAAACAAATCATATCATATCATAGCAATCCAGTCAAATCAACAAGTCAATGATTGTCTAAGCGCTTATAATTTTCCAAACCTATCGCCTACCAGCTGGAGCTACACAGTCGGCTAAGTAGTTGTATGAAGAATTAATAACATGGTCATCATAGATAGATCATGTATATAAGCACATCAAGTATGCAGTTATGAGCACATATGAATATTGTCCAAAAGCATAAAGATAGTTTAGCACAGTAGTAAAACAGTTTAAAAGAGATTTGAGTATCATTTCCCCCCAAAGAAAGTGGTTTAAAAGTGGGGCTACGAAGACTCACCTTAAATAAGGATGAAAGTAGCTGAAATAAATGATCACAGAATAATGATTAATAACATGTAAACGTTTATTTTTATCGTGAATGTTTTTACATTTTGTCATCTTCAAAACGTAGAGGAGTCGAAAAATTATAAATAACGTTTTTAGGTATTATTTGTATTAACATTTTTATTTTACAAAAATAGTTGTACATCTAGTGTTTATGCATCACGAGATTAATAAAAGTACAAGTATTAATAAAAAATAGTTAACTTACAAAATGAGGGTTTTAGGAGGGGATTAAAGCCAACCAAACAACCCAAACGTTGTTTATTTACCCAAACAATCACTAGAACCTAACCCAAGTGTATCTAAGCTTCCATGTTCTTGAGACAAGATGAAAAATGTATGATTTTGGTGGTGTTTGTGTTCGTCCGACCCAAGAAGGAGAAGGGAAAAAGAGAGGGTTTTTGATGTGAGTTTTTAGTGTTTTAGTGTGTGTGTTTAAAATGAAGGAAATGGACAAGTTAAAAGGACTTAATGGAATCCAACATTTGTGCTAGTGTGTTCCCCATTGGGGCCGGTCGAATGGGATCCAAAGAGGGTATCTCATCTTTGATTTTTGGACTCTTGTCGGGACTTGTAATGTGCTTAGTTCGTAAGTAATGAAATCCCGAAGGTTCAAGTTTTTAAGTAAGTGTTACAAATAAGTTTAGTAGTGTAACAATTTACATTTTCACATCTTTTATGACAATAAACATTCAAATAATTATTTTAAACTTTTACGCGTCGGCTTTAAATTTTCATCGTTTAGCTAAATCGCGTAAACTAAAAATGAGCATTTAACGTAAACGGGCATCAAACAATTAAATGTTTACGTCAAGTAAGTGTTATAAAGTTATTAGGATAATAATTTATAACTTTACTCCTTTTATTTTTATTGGTTACGTAAAACGTTTACGTAACGCAATAAAACTACACTTTTGCATGCATGACAAACTATAAACCCACCTACACTTCAACAAATACTCACTAATACCAACAATACTAAAAAAATCTCATAAAGCCTTGTCTAATTCAGCCCCTAGACTAAATTTGAGCATATACAACACTTACACTTGAAATTAAATTAAATAAGCCAACAACTATCCACAAGCATCATATAAATAATGTTATTTGTTAACCAATGGTTCAAAAACTCACTTTTGACTCTCCCTTGCTAGCATACCCATGGTTAGAACCACAAGACAAAGAAGGACAAGTTCCAAGCATGCATGATTAGTCATTTCATTCTTACAAGACACAAAAGTATATACCTAGCCCTAGTCTTGTACTAAAGATATTAACAACCTTCCTTGTCCCCTCTTTTGTTCTCAAACTCACGGTTAGGTGAAGCAAACAAGAAAAACCATATCTTAAGCCAAGTCTCATCAATGTTCTAAAGTTACCAACATGTTACCTATACCTAAAGACCTTAACCATTATAATACTAAGCCTATGGTGTCCTTAATAGTTTAAAACTAAACTTTGTCTTCCCTTTTGACTTCCCTAACTGGACATGGAAGAAAACAAGGCAAAACTTTGCTTGTTTTTGATGTAGTGTTTTCCTAGTATTATCCATGCTATATATATGTTCCCTATAGTACACACTTCATTCCTTATCAATCATAAGTAATCATTTAACACACAATCTCTCTCAAAAACCATTCCATACCCACGGTTCAATATCCCCACTCAAAACAATTCATTACTTTGATTTTTAAAAGTCATACAAGTGTTTAAGGGTTATTGTTAACATATATAAGATATATT
>BQNB010035609.1:0-50735 GCA_026074375.1 Tanacetum coccineum
TACCCATGCTTGGGGTAGCCAAACGCACTATATTTGTCCTAATAGGTAACCTTGGCAAGTTACCTTTTCCACAGGGACAATATCACTACGGTGATTTCCCTGCTAATGTATTGATGTCATGAGCTTAGATGCAATAAATAATGTTCCCCATGATGATTGTCCATGCAATACTAGTATTTCCACTATAACTTCTATTCAACTATTACATTTTAAACCTATAAATTTCACTCAACCTTTGTGTTGACCCTTTTTATGCATGTTTATCTCAGGTAATTGAGCAACTTATAGCATGGAGTGGCATGGACATGAAAATGGCTAAAACTTGTTATCATTCACATTTTATGTTTCTAGATTTTGGGACCTGCCTTTGTAAAACTCTGATTTGAAATGAATGATAACATATCTTTTGAATAAACGTCTCTTTTGGGTCGTTTTCTATGATTATGATTGTTGTATCCATGAAGTAATACCCCAGATTAGCTTCCGCTGCTATATGTAAAAATGGGAGTGTTACAGGTATGTTTGGCATGCATGCATGAATATAATGCAATATTTGAAAGATTTACGTAAAACTTGTAAAACCGTATGCATATGATTATAATATCATGCTCATGAGAGTAATAATGTACTTGATTAACGTAGACTAAACTTAGTCTAGTGGCAGAATGCATTCAAAGATGTTTCTCGTTGTACGCGAGATAACCTAATGGTTAAACGTAAAGTCAAATATTCACGTGTTTACAATAATACGTTCAATTAAATGAATAAATATTAACATGAAATTGTCAGTTGTCACAACAAGCATGAGTATGGTGGTAGGCAAGCGATGATGAAAGATCTCAATGGTGAAAGAGAAAAGAAAAGAAAAAGAAAATAAATATCAAGATCAAGATCAAGATCACAAGCATGATTGAAATAATAAAAGAACAGGCCTGCTACCCAACAAAGCTCAAGATCAAGATGCAACACCACGCAAAATATGAATATTAGTATAACTGAAGAACCCTTAGGGGGATATTGTTAGAAACACTTATTTATGAAGTGTCGCTTTGTAATATATGTAATAGGCTAGTCGGGTTATATGGGCTTAGACTTTAAGCTAATATTGTCTAAGTTACGGGTTTGGTCCATTACAAAGACCAAGCCCGACCCATTTCCTCCCTCAACCCACACGACACACAATGTAACAAGGTTATAAATACCCCCTCTCCACCAAGGAGAGGGTGTGGATTTAATTGTAGTTTTCTCTATTCATTTGTAATTTCACCACACATACACACTCTCTCTCTCTCTCTCTCTCCCTCTAGCTTATTTAGTTTGCTTATTGTCTTGGGCTTATCAAGTGCAGCTTATTTGGAATTAGTATTATTGTGTTTAACATACTTAATTAAACTATTGTTAGTTTTTTGTTGAAGGTGTTTGTGCTATAATAATAATCGTATATTCACCTTAAGGATTTAAAGATATCTCGTATTTCTTTTGGTACCAATACAGAGAAGACGATGAGGTCGAGTACGACATAATTAGATGATGTTCCAGAGTTGATCCACCGTATTCAATCGTTGTTGCCAATAGAAGAAGTTTCCTGATGCGGGTCGTTGTGACTCACAATGAGTTTTACAACTCTCTAGGCAGAGTACCTAATCGTTGTAGTGTCGTATAGGCAAGACTCGAGGATTGTTATTGTTCTCTAGGGGAATATGTTGGGAAGGCTTGAACAGAATATAACTGTCATACCCCTTCTAAGGCGAAAACACGAGGCGTGGAGGAGGGATTGATCGTCATAACACATGGTGTCAATATAGAGAACACTAAAATGCATACCAAATAAAGTGTCATGACGTCTTTCGAACACAAATGGATACTTGTGTCGTGACTTGTCGGATCACAACACAGTCTAAAGTATTACAAGCCAAGCTCCCACACATAGGGTAATACATGTCTAGAAATGATCCAAAATGCATAATTGAAAACAAAGTTCTAAAAAGCAGTCTTTCAAGAAATGATCCTCACGGGATTCTCTTAGGTCTGCTAAAGCATCTTATCCTGGTCTCAATGAGCATTCGCTTCACCTGAAAATGTACTCGAAAAGGTCAACATAAAGTTGGTGAGCTCATAGGTTTAGAGTATAAACCCAGTTATTGTGTCAGAATTTGAGTAGGACAATTGTGCAATAATAGCGGAGTGCAAGCAGTATACATAGCAATCCAATAGCAATCATAGTAGGCATAGCTTATCATAGCAATCAAGTCATACCAACCATTTAGCAATGGTCCAAGCGCTTATAGTCCTCCGAACTTATCGCCTACCAGCTGGAGCTACACATGTCTTAAATAGTTCTTAGTTATGTACCCAATATCATGCATGAACATATACAACAACATTCACATACGCAATTATAGGCACATAGCATTGTCCAAAAGTATAGAATTAGTTTTAGCACAGAAGTAAAACAGTTTGAAATATATTTGAGTATCATTTTCTCCCAAGGTAAATAGTTTAAAAGTGGGGCTATGAGAACTAACCTTAAACAAGGATGAATAGTAGCTGAGAATAAGATGGTCAAACAACAATGTACAATGACGTCCAGTCACAACCTAGCAATTTCTCTAACTCATAAATATGTTTGTAATGTGTCTTTAAAGTTGATGCATAAGAGTTTTGAAAAGCGTGTTGTTTCACCATTTTTAGTATTATTGGTTGTGTGGTGGTTGACAATTTAGACTCGAATAAAATACATCAAAGTATATGTATTAGATATTTATATACTTATACTATTTAAAGGAAATAGGTAAGTGGAGTAAATAAGAAATAAATAAATACACAATACGTAGTTACAAATATATATTCCGAAAATTTACTCAGTAAATTCTAAGTTATCTAGACTAGATGTATAAACTATAAGAAATGGCACGTTTTAAATATGCTAAACAATTAATAGAAGTTTTATAATTTATAAAATTATAAAATATATTTTTCATCTTTTTGTCGATTATTAAAATAATAATATTTTATTATTTTGTCTTTTTGTCGTACTTTTAAGAAAGTAAGTTTTAGTAAAAATATTTCCAAGTACAATATTTTTATAAAATTTCGGTATGACCCGTTTGTTTATAAAATGATTTCCAAGGTCTTAAACCATATTTTCAAACACTTTCACTCAAATAAATTCATTTCTGGCAAAATATCAAAATCTACGTTCATGTGACGTTTTATCAAAACGCATTTTCCAAACGACTATTTTAACTACCCTAAACTTATATAAGTATAACTTGATCAAAATCCGTTTTAAAAACATTTAAGTTTACTAGGTTTCCACTTATTGGACCGTAAGGCCCAATGTTAATTCAAAATATTTATCTTTAGTTTTTAATCCAAAATAGGCCCGATATTGAAAGTCCAATAATAAAAATAAGCCAAAAATTACCAAAGTCAAATAAGCAAATTAGTAAGTCAACGAAATAAGTCGTGTAGTCAAATAAGCCATAAGCCGCGAGCTTAATGGGCTCATTTTGGACTATCCGGCCAAAGGACCCCAACTAGCTATCTAACTTCATAAACTGACACCTTACAATTAAAATAAGTATTATCAATAAGTTGAAAAATAAGCCGAAGGAAGGGTCCCAAAAATAACCTAGAGCTTGTTGGGCCTTAGTTGGGTCGTTGGCATGTATAAGCCCAAACAACACTTCCCAAAGTACAACAAGCCCAAAATAAGTCCGATAAGTTATAAAATACACAAATAAGCACTTTTAATATTGAAATAAGCTAAACCAAAAAGCCACAAAAATAAGCCGAGGCTCATGAGCCCAAGCCCAAGCCACGGTTGGGCTTAGCTTGTTGGGTCGTGACTTCCAAGTCCAATAATAAGCTATAACGAGCTTACTAATAAGTCGTTAAGCTATAAAGTACTTTTAGTTCTAAAAATAAGCTACGAAAATAAGCTATAAAAATAGGACAAAAGTTGTAAATGACCAAAACTACTTTTCTTTTGTTCTCTTTTGTTGCCGACGCCAAATAAGCCCAAAATAAGCTTACAAATGCTTACTAATAAGCCAAATAAGCTATAAACTCTATTACCAAAATATGTTATTTACCAACACAACCATAACGTTAAAATGACATTTTCCTTGTTTTCCTTTTCCTTTTCATTCATACCAAACGCACCATTAAAGTTATTTTATAAATTTTACGCTTTTGATTTTACAAAACTAAGTGTACAACTAGTGTTTATGCATCATTAGACTACCAAAAGTACAAACTAGGGTTTTAAGAGGAGATTTAAGCTTAACCAAACTACCCAAACGTTGTTTTTATACCCACACGATCGATAAAATCAAACCTGGATGTGTTTAAGCCTTCATATTCTTGATCAAAATGGAAAAATGTATGATTTATGTGTGTGTGTTGTGTTTGACCGAGCAAGAGAGAAAGGGAGGAGGAAGAGAGAAGTTTTCTTTATGTTTCGGTGTTGTGTGTGTGTTTTAAAAATAAAATAAGGATATGGTAGATACATGCATTGACAAACTTCCTAAAAAAAGTGCCTTGTTATCTCTCATGGGGGTCGGTCAAACCTAGGATCCTAGGAGGGGATCCTAGTTGAATTTTTTTGTCTTTTGTCAGGATGTGTAGCGTGTTTGGTCTATAAATAACAAAATCCCAAAAGCTTAAGTTTCTTAGTAAATGTTAGGAATAAGTTTAAAGATCTAAAAATATCAAAAGAATTAAATTTATAGTTATGATGTTTTAATTTAGTGTAGATAGTAAAATTGTCATGCCAGTACGCGTTGTTAGCCATTTTAAGCTGTTCACAGGATAAATCTCCCTGTAAGTTATCAAATATAGATGTAAACATCCAAAAAGAGATAATTCAAGAAATAAAAGAACTATTGATTGAATAAACTATAAACTAACTACCGTTAGCATGGTAACTGCTCTGACAAAAACAGCAAAATTCAATAAAACAGAGATCTACATAGAACATCATAAGTCTAAAAAATATGCAAAGGTTACAGTATACCTCCCTTAAAAGAATTTCCCCGTAAAATTCAATAAGTGCTAGAGCTAAAGAGATGTGGGTATTTGAGTTTCATTTGATCCTCACGTTCCCAAGTAAATTCAAGACCTCATTTCGAATTCCATCGAACCTTGACGATAGGAATTCTACTCCGCTTCAGCTTCTTGAATTCATGCTCTAAGATCTCTACAGGCTCTTCTACGAAGTTTAACCTAGCATTAACTTGGATTTCCTTTAAAGGTACATGTAGAGTTGGGTCAGCTAAGCATTTCTTAAGGTTCGACATGTGAAACGTGTCATGAACATTGCTTAGCTCTTGAGGTAATGTTAGTCGATAGGCTATTGGATCTATCCTCTCAGTGATCTCAAAGGGTTCAACAAACCTAGGTGCTAACTTCCTTTCTTCCTAAAGCATATCACAACTTTCTAAGGAGACACTTTGAGCAGGACATGATCACCTATATTGAATTCCAAGGGTTTCCTACGTTTGTCGGCATAGCTCTACTGATGATCGCGTGCAGCTTTTAGTCGATCCTTGATATAGGAGATCTTCTTAGTAGTTTCCTGTACGATCTCAGGTCCAATCAATTCTCCTTCTCCTATTTCTGCCCATAGGATGGGTGAGCAGCACTTCCTCCCAAAGAGTGCTTCGAACGGTGCACATCTCACTCTAGAATGATAGTTGTTGTTGTTGTAAAAGAATTCAACCAATGGAAGATGAACATCCCAACCTCCTTTGAATTGATGACCCATGCTCTGAGCATGTATTCCAAGGTCTGAATGATACACTCGCTTTGACCATCAGTTTATGCATGGAAAGCCGTACTCATATCCAAACGTGTTCCTAATGCATCTTGCATCGATTGCCAAAATTATGACACTAAGCGACTATCTCAGTCGAATATTATCGATATTGGCACACCATGCCTTTCTATGACTTCATTAAGGTAGAGCCTAGCTAGCCTATCCATCTTAAAGTCCTCACGAATGGGTAGGAATGAGCATACTTAGTCAATCCATCCATAATAACCCAGATTGAATCATGCCCACTCCTGGTCCTTGGCAATTTTATGATAAAAGTTTATGGCTATTCTCTCCTATTTCCACTCAGGGATCTCAGGTTGCTGCAGTAAGTCGGATGGCCTCTGATGTTCAGCCTTAACCTTTGAACAAGTCAAGCAACATACAAGGCTATATCCTTTTTCATCCCTGGCCACCATTTGATATCTCTAAGATCATAGTACATCTTATCAGCTCCTGGGTATACAGAGTACCTTGACTTATGTGCTTTATCCATTATCGAGGTTCTTACGTCACCCGTCAAAGGAACCCATATTCGATCCATGTAATACAATGCCTCATCACTCCTACGCTCTATCTGTTCGTCTAGCCCTCGCAGCATTTATGTTGGTGCAATGACAACCTCAGATGCTTCATTCTGAGCCGCTAGTATCTTACCCTTGATACTCAACTGAATGGTAATGTTCATAGCTTGAACTCTCCTAGGCTTAATTCTCTCCTTTCTACTTAGTGCATCAGCTACTACATTCGCCTTACCAGGATGGTAGCGAATTTCGCAGTCACAGTCACTGAATAGCTCTATCCAACGACGTTGACGCATATTCAGCTCTTTCTGATTGAAGATATGCTGGAGACTCTTGTGGTCAGTATAAATGACACTCTTCGTCCCGTACGAGTAGTGTCTCCAGATCTTGAGAGCAAATACAACTGCACCAAGTTTCAGATCATGGGTGGTGTAATTCTTTTTGTGGATTTTCAACTGTCTAGAGGCATAAGCAATCACTTTGCCCCTTTACATCAGCACGCACCCCAGGCATTGGCATGACGGATCATAGTATACCCCGAAGTCTTTTGGTCCATCGAGGAGTGCTAGAACAGGTGCATTACATAACTTATCATTCAAGGTTTGAAATGCCATCTCTTTTTCATCACCCCAAATATACTTCTTGTTCTTTTGAGTCAAAATGGTAAGTGATTTGGCAATCTTAGAAAAGTTAGCAATGGATCGCCGGTAATATCCTGCTAAACCTAAAAATGACCGAACTTCTATGGGTGACTTAGGGGCTTCCCAATTCTTAACAGCTTCAATCTTGTTGGGGTCTACATGAATGCCATCACTGTTAACTACATGCCCAAGGAACTACACTTCTCGCAACCAGAATTCATACTTTAACAACTTTGCGTACAGTTTCTTCTTTTTGAGCATGTCTAGGGTTAACCCTAGATGCATTTCATGCTCTTCCTTTGTTTTGGAGTAGATCAAAATGTCATCGATGAACACGATAACAAATTTGTCTAGGTAGGGTCTGCATACTCTGTTTATCAAGTCCATGAATACCGTTGGCGCATTTGTCAGACCAAAGGGCATTATTGTGAACTCAAAACATCCATATCAATTTTTGAATGATGTCTTTAGAATGTTGTCTTCATGCACTCTTAGCTGATGGTATCCGGATCGGAGGTCTATCTTGGAGAAGTATCATGATCCTTACAGTTGGTCGAATAGGTCGTCGATTCTTGGGAGGGGATAACGGTTCTTGATGGTCAGTTTGTTTAATTCTCTATAGTCGATACACATCCTGAAAGAACCATCTTTCTTCTTGACAAACAATACCGGTGCTCCCCATGGCGATGAACTTGGTCGAATAAAACCCTTGTCCTGAAGTTCTTTGAGTTGGTTCGACAACTCCTCCATTTTTAGTAGGTGCCAAGCGATAGGGAGACTTCGCGACCAGCATTGATCCAGGGATTAGGTTGATATAAAACTTAACTTCTCAGGAAGGAGGTAGTCCTTATAGGTCGTTAGGGAATACCTCGGAGAAGTTTTGAACGATGGCGATGTCTTCTAGTTTCGGCTCCTCTACTTTCGCACTCATAAGATGTTTCACCTTCTCTTCTGTCCGTTCTCCATATACCCTAAGCATCTCGCCATTTGGTAGTGGAATTCGAACTACCCTCTCATGGCAGACGATTTTGGCTCTATGTCCAGACAACAAGTCCATCCCTATGATTACATCAAAGCTTCCATGTCCAAACGGTATTAGGTCTATGTCAAAGGTATGTCCTTCTATTTCTAGCTTACAACCACGTATAACCTTATTGATCTCTACTAGTTGTCCGCTAGCTATTTCAATTTCATAGCTAAAACCTAGACTACTGGGCTTTATGTCTAATAGAGACATAAAGGTAGTGGAAACAAAGTTATAATCACCACCATAATCAAATAGTATCATAGCACAGTGGTTGTTTAAAGAGAACATACCTGTCATAATGTTCGGGTCTTGGCGAGCTTCCTCTGATCCTATCACGAATGCTCTTCCACATGCCGGATTTCCATTGTTCCCATGACCCTGACCTCCCTCAATAGCCATAGCTTTATTTGGACGATTTCCTCCTTGTCCTGGTGCTCGGTTCAACCTAGGGCATGCTGACTTGTAGTGATCGGTGCCACCACACTCATAACATGCCCCAAGATCTGCTGTCGGGTTTCTGGCATTCAGTGGGTTCACCATCCTAGGCCTCGTCCTGCAATCTCTGGTAAAGTTCCCTAAGCGGTTGCAGTTCGTACACATACGACAAGGCGTCTCGGGGTTATGGTGTAAATTGCAGTATGTACATCTGGGTGCCGAACCCGCGTACTCTTTCCTAACAGGGTTGGTGATTGTGGCAAACACTTTCCCAGTCCTAGCTCTCTTATTGTCACCCTTGGCATTGCCTTCCTTACTCGACTCTCCACCGTTCCTCTTCAATGATTCATTTCTAACTGCCTCATCGGTTAACACTCCAGCTTTTAGAATAGCACTCTGGATTATACGTGGCTCAGTTGCTGCCACCATCCTATAGATCTGTAGAGCAAGGCCATAGATGTACCTTTCTATCTTTTTGGTCTCAGGAGTAACTAAGTGAGGGACTAGCCTAGCAAGCTTATGAAATCGGTCAGTGTACGCTGCATGCCCAGCTCCAACCATAGCATGACTCTAAAATTCAGTTTCTAGCTTCTGCATCTCGTTGCTTGGGCAGTACTCTTCTTTCATCAATGCTTTAAAATCTTCTCAGGTCATGCCAACTGCGGCTTCCCGACCTCTAGTCTGAACCTGGGAGTTCCACCATGTCAATGCCTTATCGATTAGCGAACCGGTAGAGTACTTGACCTACTGGTTGTCTCCACAACCACTGATATCTTATACTGTTGATAGAAATAATGCCTAAAAACGTTATTAATATTTTTTACCTCTCTATGTTTTGATAATCACAAAATGTAAAAACGCTTAATGAAAAATTAAACGTAAACAAGTAATTAGTAGTAAATTTTCATTTCGAAAATGTAATCACTTAAATGTATGAATAAATAAATGCTTAATGCATTTTATGATCAAATGATTTTTTAGTTAACCTCACATTTTTTATAAAAATGTCACAAACATTTTTATAACTTTTACAAAACATTTTTAGATTTAAAAGAAATGTTTTATTCAAAATAAATATTTTGAATTCAAATTTTCTACCTAAAAACGGCTAGAAATGTTCCAGAAAACACCTCCCCTAGAAAAGACAAAAAAGAGAGCGTCCTAGCCTGGACGGTCCCCTTAATTATAAGGGCGGTCCCCTTAATTTTAAGGGGGGCGGCACCATAATTAAGGGGGCCGGCCAAACAAAAACGCTCTCTGGTTTGCCTATAAATATTGGATTGTTCCCCACTAATTTTCTCACCTTTTGCACTCATTCTTTTCTGTCTAAAATCAGTCCATACATCTCCTACAATCCTTTGATCATTTAATCTTAAGCTTTTGTTTCTAAATGATTCAAGCTTAATTCCTCAAGTGCAAGAGAAGAATACTTCTTATCATCAAGTCAAGAAGTGTTATAGTTTAGTCGGTGTTGTCGTGAAGTGGTGTTATATCTTGTAAATCATTTGTGTATATTGTAAAGGTCTGTATTGTAGTTGTGTACAATAGTTAGATTGTGGTGATCATTGAAAGTATAGTTTGATCGTAGTGATCGTAGTAAGTAGTGTTAGATTGGAGTGATCTTAGTAGCGTCTTGGTGAAGTGAAGTTGTGAAGCAAAGAGAAGTTGTGAAGTGAAGCAAAGGTGTGAAGTGTTGTGAAGTAGTGTGGTTAGTAAACCTTAGTTGTGATAGATTGTTTCTAGCTAAGATTAGAACTCGGCATTTTGCTTTGTGTTAGAAATTGGTGTAAGCTTAGTTGTGTACGGTCTTCTCCGCCTAAAGGGAGTTTGTTGACATAGTGAAGAGAACTCTCGAGTTTGGTGCTCGGAGAGTAGAGTAGGGCGAAGAGGTGCTTCGTTACCAAACCACTATAAATCATTGTGTTGTGGTTTGATCTTTCTAACTCTTATCTCTTGTCTTTCATATTTACTTGTCATTTATTTACTTACTTGTATTGTTCATATTGTGTACATATTGAGATCACATAAAGCCGAATCTAAGTTTTTATAAACAAACATAATATTAATTTAAAAAGCGGTAAACTATTCAACCCTCCCATCTAGTTTTCCACAATTGGTATCAGAGTCACGTCAAACAAGATTTTTAAAATAAATTATATTTTAAAAC
The DNA here is from genome assembly GCA_026074375.1 of Tanacetum coccineum. Taxonomy (NCBI): domain Eukaryota; kingdom Viridiplantae; phylum Streptophyta; class Magnoliopsida; order Asterales; family Asteraceae; genus Tanacetum; species Tanacetum coccineum. Next base: position 10,613 of record BQNB010035609.1, read on the forward strand.
TTGAATCGATCTATGAAATCGGAAAAATATTTAGAAGGGCAATCTATGCAAAGACCACCACTATTTGAAAGTGATGGATTTATTTATTGGAAAAATAGATTCGAAACTTATGTGAAATTAAAAGATCTAGATCTTTGGCATGTCATTACCTATGGTGATTTTCCTCCGATTCAAAATAATCCTGAAACTAAAAAGGATGAAATTGTACCATTTGATAAACAAAATGACGATCTTAAAAAGAAACTTACTAAAAATAATAAAGCTAAAATGGTAATTTATAATGCTTTACCACGTAAAAAATATGAAAGAATTTTTATGTGTAAAACCGCAAAAGAAATTTATGATACTTTATTAATCACTCACCATGGTAATAGTCAAGTCAAAGATAATAAAATAGATCTTCTTGTTCAACAATATGAATAATTTACGATTCCAGAAGAAGAATCGATAGATAATGCTTTTGCTAGATTTAACACTATTATTACTAGTCTAAAAGCACTTGATGAAGGTTTTTCTAGCAAGAATTATGTTAGGAAATTTCTTAGGGAACTTCATCCTAAATGGCGTGCAAAGGTTACGGCTATTAAAGAATCAAAGGATTTAACATCTTTATCACTTGACGAACTCATTGGAAACTTGAAAGTTTATGAAGTGATAATAAAGAAAGATTCTGAAATGGTCAAAGGCAAAAGAGAACAAAATAGATCTCTTGCCTTGAAAGCTAAAAAGGAAAATATTGATGTGAAGGATAGTTCGACTTCCAATAGTGAAGACGAAGAATACGCCATTGCCGTGAGAGACTTTAAGAAATTTTTCAAAAGACGAACAGATTTCGTAAAGGAACAAACAACCACATGATGAAAAAAAGTCATCCTAAAGAAATAAAGATGACAAAAATGGCAAAAGCGAAAGAAAATGCTTTAAATGTGGAGATCCAAATCATCTCATCAGAGAATGTCCAAAACTATCAAGAAACTAAAATCAAAGAGCCTTCGTTGAAGGATCATGGAGTGATAGCGTCGAAGTGAACACACCACACACACACACACACACACACAGAAAATTGTCTTATGGCTAAAGCATCAAACGAGGTACTTTCTGAAACCGAATTCTTTAGTGATGATCAATTATTGTTAGATGAAAAAGACCTAGATAGTGAATACAATCGATTATGCAAAGTATGTCTAAAAGTTATGGCTAAAAATAAATCACTAAAACAAGTTAAAAATCAGCTAGAAAATGAAGTACTCGAACTAAAAAATAAACTATCTAAATTAGAAAAAGGTAAAGAGGCAAATGAAGAATGCAAAAATTGTCAAGACCTTAGGTTTGAAAATGAAAAGCTTAAGAAAGAAATTTCTAAGCTTAATCAATTTAATAATAGTAGTCACTCACTTAAGAAAATATTAAATCTTCAAAAACCATCTGGTGATAAATCCGGTCTAGGATTTAATTTTACCAAAAGATCAACTAGTGAGACTAAACAAGTAAATTTTGTAAAGTGCGGGGGCGCAAGAGGTATGAGTCATAAAGACACACACACACATAGAACAAAACTTAAGCCCAAGACCCAAATTTATGCTTATAAATAATACTAAAATTCCTATTGCAAGCGCCGACAAAGTAAAACATTTTAAAACCTTTTCCTAAAAACCCGGAGACGGATTTTACAAAACCTAAAATGACCAAAAAGAACTAATAACTTTCACCCTCGGTCTAAAACACCACAACCTAGGAGAGATCAAGGTAGACAAAATTACCCTAATAATAATCATTCAATGTGGAATTATTCACAACAACCAAACTTCTCTTCGTAGGGAATATGTCCACCCTTGACCCCCCTATATTGTATCCGAATCAATATATCAACATATGTAAAAATATGTCCCGGACTAACAATTTTAGACCCGATGAGACATGAGGACCAAGTGTTGAGTCGTTACAACATTTTAGTTGAGTTGTTCAAGAACATTTCTTGGAATCCGACAAGTGAATACATTCTTAAAATCTATACTGGATTACCAAAAAGATTTCTTTCTCCTTCAAAGCTGCTCCAACATTAAAGATGTTGAAGAAAACACATCCGAAGGCAAAGGTACTGATTTCTTCCCCAATATACTTAGAATGTATATTATGTTCAAAGTGTTAAATGACTATGTGATATTATGTTACAAATAATATTTGCTAAACTAAAAGGTTATAGTTAATAGAGTAAAGTTAAGCTTGAGGAAAAAGTGTAGTCACTAGAAATGCCATTTGTTAGTTTTCTAGAGTTAAGAGATATTGTTCATTATGAACTCTTCTCTCACGTAGTTGAATTAGGATTCTCTACGTACCACTATAAAATGGAAATCTTCTATGTCCACTTTGTAGACGAAACCCACGAAGATGAAGAAAAGTGATTAGTGGGATATAATAATTAACATAGAAGCGTAAGATTAGTTTACATCTTAACAGCCGAAAGGCACGACATCTGCCTCGACTACATGTCTATAATGAACTACGTTTATCGGAATCTTCTCATCTAGCTTTGACTCCATTCTATTATTCTATCGTCACGTATTAATCATCTCCCAAACACTCCAAATCGTGACAATTAATTATTTCATCCAAAGTAATTAATTCATTCAATTAACAAAAAGTTTATTGAATACGTCACTAAATCCTCGTTAAATCTTCTCTTGACTTGACAACTTGATTATCTCATCCGAAATAATCAAAGTATTTTTAATTATCGAAAGGTTAATTAAAATGTCAATCAAATTTCGTCAATCATCTCTAAACCTCTTCTCGATCTAAAAATCTTGACAACTTAATTATTTCATTGGAAATTATTTAAGTTCACTTGATTTAACGAAAAGTTAATTAATTGTGTCAAGTATTTTTCGCTCATCTTCAATGACATTCTTTCGATAACTAGATTTTCTAAAATAATATTACTAGTAACTTCCGACGTATTTTGATAATTGTATATTGACAAAACTAGTAAAAATCGTAAAACCAAGAAAAACTTGGTCGTCAGATAGGCGGCCCCCTTATTTATAAGGCGCCCGGCCGTGTTATCAAACCAGGATTACCTTCAATTGCAGCCTCGTTGGGACATACGACCCGGGAATATCTCTTCCGTAATCTTTTTATCATTGATTCTATCTTGTGTATTTTATCCTTTTGTGGAATTTGACCTTTTGCCTTGGTCAAGGGCATTCGGTTAGGATCTGTATTAGGGTTGCTATATAAGTGTATACTATATCACGAACCAGGGGCAATCACCAACAACTTGATTAACAACACCTATTGTAATAAATATGCCTCGAGCAATTTTTGGTGACACCTCCCGTACTAAATCATATATCCCTAAAGTATCTGAAATACCCGGATTCTCTCCCATCCTTGCTCAATTCTATAAACCAATCAAAAATTGTTTCATTCACGAGGGTCGAGTCGTAGATCAACTCTATTATAAATCCAACGGCATTGAGCGAATGTTCACCGATGTTTGCTTCAATTGCATTTTCAAGATCAATGAGCCAACAATCCTTGATTCATTCTAGACTTTTATAGTCAAGTCAAAGTCCAAACCGATGAGTACGGTTATCTTCTAATCTCATTCATGATCCAACATGAATTCATCACTCTCTCACTTGCACACTTCGGTCAAATTCTCATAATTCCATATAATGGTCAAGCCGTCTTCACAAACGAATGGGATCTTGCATCTCTTTCATACTCCCAAGAGACTGAGGGACCTTATCATACCAACCTTTCTACTCCTGACGATATTCATCGATTTCTTCAATCGGATCGTGTCGAGTTAAACCGCACCATCAAAAGTCAAAATGTCATTCTCACTTCTAATCAAATTCTTACCAAAGAATTTAACCGAGACATGAAGCGTTGGGAAGAACTCATTCGTGAGAATGTGTTCGAACTAGAAGGCCACCGGGACCATCTTCCTATTTATAGTTTTTACCTTTAAAAAATAAAACTTAAATTGTCTACTTATGTGATCATAAGGATGGACTTGTAATCATAGGGATGGACTTGTTGTCTGGACATAGAGCCGAAATCGGCTGCCATGAGAGGGTAGTTTGAATTCCAATACCACATGGCGAGATGCTTAGGGTATATGGGGAACGGACAGAAGAGAAGGTGAAACATCTTATGAGTGCGAAAGCAGAGGAGCCGAAACTGGAAGACATCGCCATCGTTCAAAACTTCTCTGAGGTATTCCCTGACGACCTATCAGGACTACCTCCTTCCTGAGAAGTTGAGTTTTATATCAACCTAATCCCTGGAGAAATGTCGGTCGCGAAGTCTCCCTATCGCTTGGCACCTACTGAAAATGGAGGAGTTGTCGAACCAACTCAAAGAACTCTAGGACAAGGGTTTTATTCGACCAAGTTCATCGCCATGGGGAGCACCGGTATTGTTCATCAAGAAGAATGATGGTTCTTTCAGGATGTGTATCGACTATAGAGAATTAAACAAACTGACCATCAAGAAGCGTTATCCCCTCTCAAGAATCGACGACCTATTCGACCAACTATAAGGATCACGATACTTCTCTAAGATAGACCTCCGATCCGGATACCATCATCTGAGAGTGCACGAAGACAACATTCCAAAGACCGCATTTAAAAATTGATATGGATGTTTTAAGTTCACAGTAATGCCCTTTGGTCTGACAAATGTGCCAACGGTATTCATGGACTCGATGAACCGAGTATGCAGACCCTACCTAGACAAATTTGTTATCGTGTTCATCGATGGCATTTTGATCTACTCCAAAACAAAGGAAGAGCATGAAATGCATCTAGGGTTAACCCTATACCTGCTCAAAAAGAAGAAACTGTAAGCAAAGTTGTTAAAGTGTGAATTCTGGTTGCGAGAAGTGTAGTTCCTTGGGCATGTAGTTAACAGTGATGGCATTCATGTAGACCCCAACAAGATTGAAGCTGTTAAGAATTAGGAAGCCCCTAAGTCACCCATAAAATTTTGGTCATTTTTAGGTTTAACAGGATATTACCGGTGATCCATCGCTAACTTTTCTAAGTTTGACAAATCACTTACCATTTTGACTCAAAAGAACAAGAAGTATATTTGGGGTGATGAACAAGAGATGACATTTCAAACCATGAATGATAAGTTATGTAATGCATAAGTTCAAGCACTCCTAGATGGACCAAAAGACTTCGGGGTATACTGTGATGTGTCATGCCATTGCATGGGGTGCGTGCTGATGTAAAAGGGCAAAGTGATTGCTTATGCCTCTACACAGTTGAAAATCCATAAAAAGAATTACACCACCTATGATCTGAAACTCAGTGCAATTGTATTTGCTCTCAAGATCTGGAGACACTACTTGTACGGGACGAAGAGCGTTATTTATACCGACCACAAGAGTCTCCAGCATATCTTCAATCAGAAAGAGTTGAATATGCGTCAACGTCGTTGGATAGAGCTATTCAGTGACTATGACTGCGAAATTCGCTACCATCCTGGTAAGGCGAATGTAGTAGCTGATGCACTAAGTAGAAAGGAGAGAATTAAGCCTAGGAGAGTTTAAGCTATGAACATTACCATTCAGTTGAGTATCAAGGGTAAGATACTAGCGGCTCAGAATGAAGCATCTAACTAGCAAGCATGGTGAATCAAATACATGATCTGTGTTAGCAAGTTCCATAACTCACCGGCAAAGAAATCTTACAACCATCCAGGCGAAGAGGAAATTAGCCTCATACCCAGAAGCCACTGACAATAGATGTATATAACTATACAATGGAAACTGGAGGTAACCTGGCAACCGAACCTCCAGGACAGCATAGAATCCTCGTAACAAAGCACGACCTAACAAAACATCATCTGTTGATAAGTATGTCTAGACCTATTTCGGGTTATATTCAACTGTTTAATTATAGATGATCACTAGAGTATTTCAACGATACGCTCTAACTGTCTCATTCTACTGCGTAAAGCAATCGAATAATTCATAAGATATCAGCACATTGACAGATGGACATATGACCGATCTCACAAGCTTGATTCATGTAGAATCTTGCAAGTCACCTACCAAGAGCTTGTTTGATGTTGGCTCAAGCAGGATTTCCATCTTCACTGTGAATACTTAAGTATCACTCAGATGTTCTGGCAAGATCTCAAGGATAATGCGTAGGACTCTTTGTTACAACTTGTGACCTGATGTTGTTCAACAATGTAATTTTGACATATGTGTCCTAATGGATTTTATACTTTGATCTCTACTTGGCTTCTAGACTCGATTTTGTGCACTTTAGGTTTTAGTAATCGAGACCTGGAGCAGACTGCCACCTATTCAATATCACAATCTCGGAGTGAGATTGTCAATTAGATAACGTGTGTAAACTCCGGAACAATGAGACAAGATTTCTTTTTGAGAGGAAAACCCTAATGCTGGGAAGGGTTGTGCATTGCATCACTGGGTCCATGACGGCTTTCTTCAATATCAACAATCATCATTGTGATTTTGATAGATTATGTATTGACCCGGTTTCTGCCTAAGTTGTGTGGAGGGCTTCTTTCTTTTCACCCTTTATCCATACATTTCTTTTTCATTCTTCAACCCCTTCAATGCTTACCAAGACTTCATTACTAACACCTTGTTGTGATTGTTCCAGTGTTAGCTCAATATTAGTCGGCATTTTCCCCTTATACACATTCTCCTCCAATCATACCTAAGGACTGCTATTTCTAACTATGGAGTGTCCTTGGGTAGATCCCTCCAGTTATAGTTAGATCGTAGGACTTATTCCTAACCTAACCACCTTATGACTTCAGAATCGTCGTGAAATTAATAGGTTGTTGGGTATAGAGATCGAACCATAAAACCATTTTCTGACATTGTTATTTTCAAATACTCCCCCTACACATGTGCTTCGAGATTCGAAATTGTTTAGCACATGAAGGAAAGAGTTGCACTTAGAGTCTTAAAGATCACATTCGTCTATAACATATTTTAATCACATTTTCTCCCCTTATTTTAAATAATAAAACACTTAGTATTTGAAATACCAATTGATTAAAATTTGACATGAAAAATTCCATGGGGAGAAAAATTATACCATGATATTGCATGAATTCAGATTCCGATAGCTCCCCTTCAACAGTATATGTGGGATACCAATATTTATTAAAACTTGACATTGGAATGAAAAATTGATATGACACCACAAAATGTTGAAGACGGAGTGAGATGCCTTAGTGAACAATGTATATTATTAATTGACATTAAGTTTCCACATTTTAATTTCACAAAATGTGTTTGGATACATAAAATTGACATTTATGTGATGTATCTAACACATTAAAAGGCTTTGTTTTAAAAAGCTCCCCCTCAGAAATTGATTCACATAAAATGACATTCTGCGTACTACAATTCTTTGAAAATTATTCGAGGAAGGGAGTGTTGAACACACAATTTTAACAAATACCACTTTTTATGGAAAAATACCACAAATTATATTGTAGACAGTTTGACATTGAAAGTTCTTTTTGAAAAATTGTGTTCAACGATTTTAAAAACATGATAGAAGACTTCTCTTCTATTTTAGAGTAAGCGCACTGAAGCGTACACTTCCCTATATACATTCGGGACCGAGTTATGCACTGAAATGTACATAAGTCATTGAGAAAAATTTAGAAATGACATGTTTTGAAAGCATTTGAAACTCCTGTTCGAACTTCATTTACACGCCCGTGTCGATGTTAATCAACATTTCTAGGTACGTAAATGTTATCGATTCCAAGAGACATGTCGAGAAGATTCTTTTTGGTATTTTTGAAAATTTTCTGATTTTATATTTTGTTTTTCTAGGTTTTATATTTTTCTATTTTCTTTTTCAAAATTTTTTATAAATAAAAAATAAAGAGAGAATAAAAATATTTACAAATTGATGTTTGATGGATCAAGCAGATTCAATTGCCATACCCTCCAGTTGCGATCTGAGTCAAACACTTCATACCGAGCCTTCTTTACAGGAGATGACCATGTAAAACCAATCTTCCGAATAGAGAGCGAGAGGATCAGTAAACAAGCAGCTAACTGGTATAGGCGAGGGTTCCGACAAAGAATAATTCAAAATACCCTTTTCAACCTGTTCCTTTTATGACGTGAAATCTGACATCGATGTGCTTGGTAAACGGGAATCTGGACTGGATTGTACGAGATGAGCTATGGGCAGCCTTTGAGTCACAATACATAGGCATTTTATCAAAGTGGAAGCCATAATCTGTGAGCTGAGTTCTTAACCATAGAACTTGTGCACAACACGCAGATAAAGACACATACTCGGCTTCTGCTGAAGACATTGAGGTGCAGTCCTGCTTTTTGGATGACCAGCTGACTAACTTATCACCACCTAGAAATTGTAATCCACCAATTGTAACTCTTACGTGAAATGCGACAGAGCCCCGTGATCCGAATCTGAAAAGCAGTTAGTTATAAACCGGTGTCCTTTTGGATACCAGAGACCATGATTACTTGAGTCTTTAAGTACCGAAAGATCTGTTTAACCGCATTGAGATGTTTCTCAGTTCGTTCGCTTGATAAGCGAGTACAATACATTGCAGTACAATATCCGGGTCCTACTTGGCATGTAGGTACATGAGTGCTCCGACCATACTACGATATTTCGTTTGGTCGACCGGAGTACCACTCAAGTACAGCAACAAGGTGGTTTTTTAGCCATGGAGTACCAATGCTAATCACATAGGTCATACCATTCTTTTTTAATAACTCTTGACATACTTAGCTTGGTTTAAAAGAACCCACGAGGGGATTGGTGGATCTGAATTCCTAAAAAGAATTTTAGCTCCCCCATCATAGACATATCAAACTTGCTGTGCATTAGTTTTCCAAATCATTTTGAAAGTTTTGGGTTCGTAGAACCAAAAATTATGTCATCAACATAAATTTGCACAAGCAATATGTCTTCCCCATGTTTAGTTATGAACAGAGTTGGATCAATAGAACCTTTTGAGAATCCTTCGGATACCCAGAAGTTGGAGAGTTCATCAACCACCCATGGAGCTTTTTAGAACCATATAATACTTTCTTGAGATGTAAACTTTGTCATGATTGATATGGTTCCAACAAAATCCATCTGGGTGGTTTACGTACACTTCTTCCTTTAGAGGTTCGTAAAGAAATGTTGTTTTGACGTCCATCTGGTATACTGTAAATGATTTGTGTGCAACATACGCAATGAACAGCCGTACAGCTTCCAACCTAGCAACTGGTGCAAAATGACTCATTTCGAATCTCAATTCCTTCCTTTGAGCATATCCCTTAGCCACAAGGAACGAGAATTATGTATACGAATGATGATATTTTCTCATCACGTTTGTTTTCCAGAGCCACTTTAAAGTTAAGACATTTTTGCAAAGTGTTCCCTGTCGACTAATTCCCATACAACTAATCGATCAAACTGATGACGTACTTCCCTGCATTGATTCAATCTAGCATAATGAGCGCATGCTTTCTTTGATGTTCATTTGTCGGTCGACTCACGGTGATGCGAAACATACACATCAAGCCATCTGTTTCTACTGACTCTTGTTCTCACTAATTGAGAAGGATTTCCCAATGACTTTTTCTACATGGATGATCTTTGTTCAACATTGTGCGTAGGGATGTGTTGATAGAAAGTAGCATGTTTGACAATCAACATGACGAGACAATGTCTCCCGCTTGATCTTGTACCGTGTACAAATATGTTGATAAATTCAACGTCGCCAGATTGTGCACTTTCTGTATTGGTATTTCCTGCTTGAATAATGTGGTCAGGTTGCAGTGACAGTTGGTACAATGAGTTGGAGTTTGATTTGATTGAATGAATTTTCAATGGAGGTGTGAATTCTGCAAATCGGTTTTGTAGAAGTATTAGTTGAGTTATTTTGTGACGTTTATCAGATTATCAGTACATGTACAGCGAAAAGACTTCGACACAACATTAGAAGTCCATTGTTAATTCACTAATATAGACTATAAAGCAATCCAGCTCATTTGACGTTGTTACTGACTCAGCAAACTTAAGGCACATTTTCTTGACTTTGTGGACCAGGACTTAAACTGTCTTGTTCAAGTACCGTTGTTGGACATTGTGGACCAGGGTCAGAACTGACGTGATCTGACGCCATCTGAGGTAATTCGTCAAAGTTAACATGAATTGTTTCAACTATCATTCTTGTTTTCTCTTGTAATACCCACGTAAGAAGCCTTTGACTGCGTATGAATACCCAACAAAAATACATGCATCACCTTTTTCCTTCATTTTGACAAGATTTTCACCATCTTCTGACGGAAGTAGCAAATAGACCAAAATGTTGAAAGAACTTGACTAACATTTCCGGCATTGATGATAGGTATAAGGTGTTTCTCATGTCGAGGGAAAAAATTTACAAGTGAACGGTTTTGAGTAAAACATGCTGTTGTAATTGCTTTAGCCCAGAAGAACAAAGGAACTTTAGCGGCGCTTAGCATTGTTTGAGCAACCTCAACAAGAATACGGTTCCATCTTTTGACAACGCCGTTTTGTTCAGGTGTTCGAGCAGTTGACATTTCCTGTCTTATACCCTCTTTTGCAAAGTATGCATGAAGAGTTTTATTAAGAAATTTCATGCCTTTGTCAGTTCAAACTGTTGTAACTTGAGCATGAAGTCCTCTTTGGACAAGTGTGAGGAAATCAATGAGAACTCCAGGTGTTTCGTCTTTGCCTCAATGAAGTGAGTCTAAGTATACCGGAGAGTAGTTCATCAACAATTACCGAGAAAAATATATCTTTCCATTAATGCTTTCCTACGCCCGCATTGGACCACATAAGTCCAGTGTAGAAGTAGTAACCGACATTTTGAGCTCGTGTGTATCTATAGTGGAAAAGACTTATCTTTTACTTTCCCAACACACCAAGAAGAACATAGATGATCTATTGGGATGAAATTTCAGCTTTGAAGGCCATTCACAATAATTAATTCTTCGAAAGGTCAAGTATGGTGTCGAAGTTTAAAATGAGATAGACGATGATGCCATAACCAAGCTTAGAAGATGTTTGTCTTTAGCCATTAAGCAAAATTGGATATGGGAGTTGTATATTCTTTCAAGAAATGGAATACAAATCTGTGCCACTGGAACCTGTGAGAAGATCATTTCCTTCACACATGTATAGTAACATGTAGACTTCCAAAAGCAACTTCCAAATCGCATCACAAAATTAACCAACAGAGATAAATATGATTACGCCCTTCGACATAATAAACCCTTTTGATAGTAATCGTTCCTTGAACCAGATCTCCATAGTCCAAGAATTAGGTGCAAATTTATGATCATTTCGCAAACTATGACCGTTCCTATACAATTTTCTCACAAAATAGTTAGAGTTTGAGATTATCGGTCATGTGGCTTTGTGAGCACCCGATTCGACGATGAATAGAATGATCTCGACGAGCTGTCAAAATATTAGAAGACATGAGTATTTACCACAGTGGAACACCTAGGAGTCTTATGTTCCAAAATATTAGCAGTTCTAGATGCATTTCCTAGAGGCATACTAATGTTTGGGTTAACATTTCCTTTTTGAGTCTTAGGTTTCCAATTATATCCAGATGGAGTATACTTAGGATACCACCAACTGCATGTCTTACTAACTTGCTCATATAACTTCCTAGTTATGTTTCTAGATTTCTTGACAGTGGAGTCTGTTGCAACGGTTTTCTTATTGAATGTTGCAACAGATTGATTCACATTATGCTTGGGTTCTCTAGTACTAACAGGCACAACCATTGGTTGTCTAGTCCTAGAATTCACGCCATTGATATAATGTAGAACACACAAATCATGATTGTCATTCAGCACACACTTTCCACAAGTAACACAGACAAAGTTAACATTCGAGGTCTTAGCATTCAAACTGTCATTACACGCAGTTACAGACGTTTTATTATTTGAAAACTTAAACTTCCTATGGTGGTCTTCTACTTCTTGCTTCTTCCCTTGACTATTGTTAGACATGACTCTATCTTCCAGATGATTGCTCTTAAGCTGTGGTCTGCTAACTCTAGTATTGGGAATTACTCCTGTAGAGAAAGACACGCGTTTGTTAGGTTTCCTAATGTCTTGTAGATAAAACTTGTAGGTTTCCTAACATAGGTTTTCAATGGACAAAATGCAAGAGCAAATCTCAACTTGTAGATAAAACTCAAGAGCAAAACGCAGTGACTTTTGACCAAAACGCAGCGAGTATGAGCAAAACGCAATGAGTATGATCAAAACGCAACGAGTACTAATCAAAACGCAACTAGTATGATCAAAACGCAACGAGTCTAATCAAAACGCAACTAGTATGATCAAAACGCAACTAGTATGATCAAAACGCAACGAGTATGATCAAAACGCAACGAGTATGATCAAAACGCAACGAGTATGATCAAAACGCAACGAGTATGATCAAAACGCAACACTTCTTGGTCAAAACGCAACATTTGAGCAAAACGCAACGAATATAATCAAAACGCAATCAACTCTTGAGGCAAAACGCAATCAAGAAATTAATTGGGCAGAGTTTCTCTTAGTCAAAACGCAGTGAGGGTCTTCAACTTGTGTCAAAACGCAACGACTTGAGCAAAACGCAACGAATCTGATCAAAACGCAATGACTCTGATCAAAACGCAACGAATCTAATCAAAACGCAACGAGTCTGATCAAAACGCAACGACGAACACCCCTTCAGATAGGCAAAACGCAGCCAAGAAAAAATCTTCAAACTTTCTTGTAAGCTACGAAATGATGTTAAAACCACCTAGTAATGATGCAAGGAATTGATCTAAGCCCAAAAGTACAAGTCTTTAACACTTTTAACCACGAAACAAAGATCAAAGTTGATTTTTTTTCTTGCTTTTTTCGAACCAAAAAAAATATATAACCAACTAACCCACGAATTTCACACAAAACAAACACTACACACCCCTTGGCGAGTGATACCACATGTTATCCCATGTATTTAATCCATTACACAACTATAATCTTTACCAATATGCTAGAAAATAAGAAATCTTAGAGAGAGACCCAAAACAAACCAAAAATGGCAAAAATATGATTGTATTTGTGTTTTGTGTGTGCAGGTACGGATAAGTCAAAAATCACAAGAAAATAGTCAAAAACGAGCAAGCACGGACACGAGAATCAGAAGAGTACAAAAAGAAGCCAAAGAATCAAAGCCGAAGCCAGAAAGTTAAGCCTCAGTCAAATCCAGTCAAACAAAGTCAACACAAAAGGACAAATCCTCAAAATGTTTCACATTGGTCCCCACCACTTTTACACAATAGCCCAAAAACCCAAGCCCATTTATCTTTTTATAGAAAATCCGGACCAAACTTGCACTTTCCCAAAGTTGTTTATAACTAGAAAAGAAGAAAGGAATGAAAGGGACTAAAAGTGTCAAAAGGCCAAAGTAATAACAGTTTTAACTGTCAAAAAAATGGGCGCGAAACCCATTTTACTATTCACCCGTCTTCCCCCGTGTTTACCCAAGGTCAAAATCATAGGGCTTTTCCAAATTAAGGGTCCAAGGAAGTTTCAATTCAATGATCGTTTTAACAAGGATGACAGGGAGAGGATTAGTCAAATCAAAGGCTCTAAGTAACCCTCTAACAAGCTCATCGCCACGTATCAGGCAGAAGCACAATGGGTGAGGTTTTAATGTGCTTAAACATCACAAAAGAAGCACAACGTCACCAAAAAGAATGACATGCTGGCAACCTCAGGTGTCCACAATTTGATCAAACGGCCACAATTGATGCTTAAATGATTGAAGAAATGATTGGCCATGATTAAAAGGATTGGAGAGCAAGGCAAGAGGCTAGAAGGATCCAAGGCAGCCTATAAATAGGCCTCAAACCTACTCATGCACACACGCTATGTAGTTTTACTCTAGTTTTTTTTTTACAAGTACTTTTTAATTTAGTTGTAGCTTACAAATTTCAAATTCTTTAGCTTAAATATTTTTTAAATCTTGTAATTATTCCTTTAAAAGTACTGTAAGCAGTTTTTATTAATGAAAATTTAGTTTTTTCTAAATCTCTCCAAGTTTTCTTTTCATAAGCCACTCTATAATAAGCTAAGTCGCCAAAATAAGCAAATAAGCTCATTAAAGCTCTTTTCAGTCTATAAGCCAAAAATAGAGCTATTTTGAATTCAGTAGTAATGCTTACCTAAACCTTAAATATTTTAATCTATCATGATCTTATTGGATTAGAGCTTTTGGAAGGGATCATAACTTGGAAGAGATCCTAAGACTTTTTAATCCTAGCTTATTAATAAGCAAGGGAGCTTGTACTGCCTTAATGGTACCCAATCTTTGTTTAGCTAGAGGGTGAATTGTAAGTTTTCTTTTAATGTCTTGCTTTAAATTATTAGTTTTAATAGCTTTCTAAACTTAGAACTGATGCTTATTTTGCCTTATTTAATTTGCATATTATTTCTTATTTTTGAGTATAAATTTAGCTTAATATCCTAGTTGTTTTTCTTTTTTAGTTCTCGTTAGTTTAGGGATCTTAGTCTTTCATATATTTGTCCTTAAAAACCCTCTAAAAAAAAAACCAAAATATAGTAAATTAGTATAGATCTTAGATTATTGCTTATTCAGTTGTTTAATCATGATTGCTAAGTTTGTTTTAATCTAGTTTTTATCTGGTATTTAGTACTTGTTCATTAGATTTCTCTTAAGAGCTTTTTTCTCAAAACCTGTCATAGTCTTAAGTGGGTGTTTGGTTTAGTGCACTTTGACCTCTAAAAGTCAATTTCACTTGTGCTATTTGCTTGAGTCAGCTAAATTTTCATTTAAAATTAGTTTTTATAAGTTAGAACTCAAAATTTCAAAAGAAATGGCTTATTATAAGTGTTTAGCACCAGGGGAGCTTGTTGCTTAGGTTGTTTAATAGTTTCTATAGGATTATGCCAAAAAAAAGGATGGAAAAAAATAGTAAACAAAAAAAAAACCAAAAAAAAATAAAACAACCTAAAAACAATTAACCAACCACCACATAACAGCCCACACAACCCCACCCCCCCCCCCTCCCACACATCACCACCTAACGTCCCCTACCCCCAACCCCCCCCCCCCACCCAAAACCACTCCCCTTCCACCACCGCCCGAACCTCCTCCCACCCCCGACTTCCATCCCCCTCCGCCCCACCCCGGGACCCCTCCTCCCCACCGACCAACCCCACCACCCCCTCACGCCGCCACCTCTTCCCACGCTCCTTCCGCAGCCACCTCCACCAACGCCCCACTCCACGCCATCCCACCCCGCCCCTCAATCACCGTCCCAACCTTCCCCCCCCCTTCCCCTATCTCTCCTTCTCTCCCCCCCAGCGCTTCCCCCTACAACACCCCCGCCCCGCCTGCCCCCCTCCGGCGCCCTTATCCTCCACATCCCAACCCCTGCCCCCCCCACCCAACCCCCCCCCCCACCACCTCCCCCACCGCATCCCGCGCCCCCCCCTCCCCCTCCGCCCACAAATCACCTCCGCCCGACAATAAACCCCCCCACCAAAATCCCCGAAACACCCCCCCCCCCCTCACCCCGCCAACCGCCCCTCCAATCCCACCCCCCACACCCCCTCGTCCCTCACCCCGCCCCTACCCACATACCTCACGCCCCCGCCCCCCCCCCAACCCCTCCCTTCTCCTCCCCCGCGTGCCCCCCCACCCCCCACCTCCCCCCCGCCGCGTGCCCACACCCCGCCCCACCCACGTACCACCTCCCCACCACTCCATCCTAACCCCCCCCGTTCCCTCATACCCCCCCCCTCCTCCCCCTACCGCCTTCACCACCCAGTCCCTCCCACCCCCCCCGCATCTCCCCCCCCCACCCCCCCTCGCCCCCCCACACCCCAACACCGCCCACGCACCCCCAAAGACATCCCCAACCACGCCCCCCTCCGACCCACAACACCTATATACCCCCCTACCCCCCGGCCCCCCCTCTCCCCCCTCCCCTTCCCTCCTGAGCCTCCCAAACTAATATCTCCCCCCCCAAAATCCCCCTACTCCTCGTCCCCCCCCCCGGCCCCACCCCCGCCGCCGCCCCCCTAACCGCCACCCGCACCCCCAACACACCCAACCCTGCCCCCCCCCCCGCCCCCGTCCCGCGGCCCCCCCCTCCCTATCCTCAACTCAAAATAGCAATAGAAATATAGAAAACCCCACCATACATAATAGTAGATACCGCGCCTTAAACCCAACTTCCCCCTGCACACAAGGAATGCCAAATTTGCAAAGTGCAGCCGTACAACCAAACAACGTAGTACAGCAGTCCTCAAGTAAGTACTACGCACTATAGCCACCTTTAGGCAATAATTTTTTTAGATAAGATAACAGTAGGATATAGGTTTATTTAGAGCACGACCCTCGAACGTGCACATAGCAAACTTCACTTTGTCATCTTCAGCACATTTGCAAATCTCAAACACCTGCTCCATCTTTTCGAACCAACGTTTCAGTCCGACTACACCTTCAGTCCCGTTGAAAGAGTGAGGCTTGCCGTTCATGAATGTCTTATACGAACATCCTTGCACCTCTGGTGCAACAGTTCCTCCAGTATTCGTTGATCCAGATCCACCAGTATTGTTTGAGTCAGCTCTAGTCTTTTCATATTTTTCAATGGCTTTGGCCACACGCCTTTCCACTATCTTTCTAATAGACTTCTCCTTAAATCTTCTGGGCGGCATGATTCTGGCCACACAAGTACCCAATTCGTTAAGAATTTGTAAAGGTATGCAGAGTCATGGCATATGATAATAATGGAGAAGAGGAAATAGAAGGATGATGTAAATAATTATGAATTAATCAGGATATATAATTGACCGATAGAAATTGGTAATGATATATCAAAAGATAGACGTAAGAGATCGAATTTAAACCAAGTATTATGTATATATATAAGGTTACATATAATGCAATAATGACAATCACAAAAGTAAGTAAGGATCAGGGAGTTGCGCGCGCGGATATCGGATAAGCGATGAAGGATTCTGTAATTTGAAAATGAAAGAAAAGAAAACCTTTAAACTTTGTGGTTATAGACTAGGTTTTGAAAATGTGGACTCAGTTCCTATAAACTTGGCTCTGGGTACCATCTGTAACACCCCCAAATCGGAAGCAGCGAATGGTACAATGGGGTGCTAAGTCAAAGTACAAAAATCAAGATATAGAAAACCGACTTTAAAATGGACGTTAAAAATAAAGATCATTTCAATGTCATTACAAAAGATCAGAGTTTGCACGTTAGGTCCATTAGTTGTGATAAAAAGACATTAAGATTTTTATAAGACAAAAGGTTTCATTGAATTTAAGAAATCAGTATTCCCATCTAATGATATCCGTCACGGCTCCATCAAGCATATGCCTCAGCACCTGAGATTAAAACATGCTAAAACGTCAACAAAATTGTTGAGTGAATTCATAGGTTTATCAGGAAATAGCGTGGACCACAAGATCGAAGTAATAGTAGACTATGAAACACATTCAATAGTCCAAAAACAGGTATTATTGCCCTAAGCTCATGACAGAACTTAACTAATAACTTAATCATACCAGTACTTGAGGTTTTTGCCCCAACACGGGATACGATGTTACAAAAACATCTACGTATTTTCTCAATACAGTGCTGCCAAACATCCTACGATTTTCTCTGAATGGTTAAATGCGTCAATGGTCAACTAGAAACTCAACAGCTTAGACGGGGATGGTCAGTCCGATAGGATGTTCGAGGAGTTAGGACACTTTAAATCGTAAATCCAACAACTCGTCGATACGCCATCCGAAGAGGCCTCATTATGAAACTCCCTAGTAATATAGTACTTTGATAACCACATAATATTCTATCTAGCTCAATCACCAACTAATGGTTTTGGTAAAATTGTGTTTAATAAGTTAAAACGTTTATAATTACCGTTTTAGTAAAACTAGCATAACTTTTGCGTTTTAAGCCCGATTCTCGCGTTTCTTATGCCCATCTTTTCGTATTAAGACGAGTTATCATAATTTGACATTTTCCGTATTTTGACCCTCTGGTGAACAGTAACTTTTACTGTTCACATCAGACGTAAATTTTATTTAAGTTGTATTTGTCGTCGTAAAACCCGTAAATGTCGTATTTTATTCGTTATAGCTCCGTTTTTAATGATTCTTTCGAGGACGTTCTCGTAATTGAAAGTTCTATATATTTATGAGGTTTACAAAAATATAACTTTCTGTCATGAATAGTAACTTTTATAAAAATAGTTTTATAAAAGTATTAATTGTCGTAAACTCGCGAAATTCATAACTCGTTCGTTATTAATTGAAAAATTACGATTCTTATCATTTTGGAATCCTAAAAATATGTATTATTTGTTAAAAATATCAACACTTGCTGTTTATAATTTTTATAAAAATGTTTTTATAAAAATTCCTTTACGACTTCGTTTATTAACGTATAACTTGTTTTTAACGTAACTTTTTCGTTATTAATCCGTTTAACAAGTTTCTTACCTTTTCGGAATCGTCGTGAAATGTATTATCTTATAAAAACATAAAATGGATATGTAAAAATTCGAATCTTGGACAGAATGTTTGCTTGAGTTTGTTGAATCCATTTTTGATCTTTTCTTTATACTTTACCACTTTTGTATTTTACCACAAGTCTCATATATCATATATATTATAAATCATACATATATTAAGTGTCCATTGTCCATCCAAGTCCTCATGTGTCCAAGTTACCCATGTTAACAAATCCATTAACACACTTTAAAACCATAACTTTACTTAAGTAACCTTAATTTACTAGTTTTGTCAATAATCATTTTTATACATAACCAAGTGTGTACAAGTGTATTTCTTCCAAGGTAACTTTATTTTAGTGTTCAAGTAACATTAATATGAGTCCATAATTAATCTTAACTTGTCTTATGTATTTCTTTAACTTAAAACATATTATGAAACTATGAAAACCCTAATTAATACATAATCACTTTCATGTTTAACCAAGAGTGTAAATCACTTGTGTGACCATTTTAACATGATGTCAACAACATCATAGGATATATAAATGTGTACATTATGATGACAATAAATAAAAACTTCTCTTTACATGTTAATGATCCTAAATGGTGATTTAAGCTAAATAGAATAATCATATGCATAAAAATGAAAATTATGAGAACATAAAGAGTTTAAATAGACCTTATGAGGTATGATGATGATGATGAGCTAGTGCTAAACCCTTGTTTAGCCACAAAACCAAAGCTTGCACAAATAAACCCTTACTTTCTTAACAAAAACCCTAACTTCCTTTTACTTGATTTATACTTGAAAAAGGTTAGCCAATGCTTGCAAATGCCTTAGTATACCTTAGAATAGATGTGTATAGAAGTGTATGGGTTGTATAAAAATTGATATGGGTTTGTGTGGTTGCTTGGTCCTTGCCGTAGCATATAGGGAGCCAAAAGAGGGTTTTTGTTTGATTTTTTTTTCTAACTGTTAACTTGTAAGACTTCTCTTACTAGATGATACTTGTATATAAGGTGTATATCTAGTCAAGGGAACATGGTATGGTTCAAGGGATGGTCTTTAGGTCTTAGGGATGGGCTTGGTCTTGGTCTAAGTCAAAGAAACAAAGCATGGTGTTGCATTTATGAAGTATGGTGTAGTACTTTGACCAAGTGAAGAGTTTTTCATATAACACTTGTATAAATGGCAAGAATTTCGGCATTTATAAGATATATATGATATATTTTGCAACTTTTATGTATTGGGTATAAAAGTGGGTATTTGTTGAAGCGTAGAAAAGTTTTTGTGGTTCCGGGAGTGCCTAAACGCAATTTATCGCGAAACGTATACACTTTACGTATCCGATAAAAATAAAATGAACAAGTTAATAATTATTCTACTTGTATCTTTTCTCTCATCACTAGATATATGTATATAAGTAGTATTTCTAGTCAAGGGAACACATCATGGTCATAGGAATGGCTCATGGTCTTAGGGATGGTCATGGGTATGGTCCTTAGTCAAATAAACAAGTATGGTGTTGCATTAATGAAGTAAGGTGTATATTTGACCAAATGGAAGAGTTTTCCTTATAACACTTGTATAAATGGCATGAATTTCGGCATATATGAGATATATATGATATATTTTGCAACTTTCAACAATTAAATACTATGTTTTAGTTCGGGATAATTCCAGGTTGTTGATTAAACTGAGGGAGCTAATTCCAATGGTCGTATGGACGATGATGGAGAATTAATGTATGTGGTGGATTGTATTGAAATCATTGGGATGGATAAGTGTTTGTAGAGGTGTTGTTGATTGAGTGAGTTGACATATTGTTGAGACTGATAAGCGTGAATCCATCCTGTGGAGACCTGATATGATGGAAACTTGTGTTGAAACATTGAGCGTTTTGGTATGAGTTTTGATGGTTTGATAAGGAGACTAGGTCATATAATGGGTTGAAACCAAAGCAAGAGTATGAATTTCGTTCTATGCATTTAAAACGAATCTCAGTTTTCATGAACTTCTCATGCAAGGAACTTCATTGAAGAAACAAGAAAGGGAGTGTAAGCTTTATGATAAATTCGATAAGTTTGCTTATAAGAAGGGGGAAACACTACGTGAGTTCTACTTGAAATTTTCACTGCTCCTCAATGACATGAACATCTACAATATGAAACTGGAACAATTTAAAGTGAACACCAAATTTTTGAATACTCTTCCTCCTGAATGGAGCAAATTTGTGACAGATGTCAAACTGGTTCGGGATTTGCATACAACTAACATTGATTAGCTTCATGCTTATTTAGGACAACATGAATTTCATGCAAATGAGGTTCTTTAATGCATGAACGTAACTCAGATCCGCTTGCTTTGGTTGCAACCCATCAGATGACCCAATCTCCTTATCAAACTCATCAAAACTCTTACCAAAACACTTAATTTCAACAACAAGTTTCACCATATCAGTCTCCACAGTATGGATCACCTTATCAGTCTCAACAATACTCAACTCATCAATCATCAACACCTCTTTCAATCACTTATCCATCCAATGAGTATCAATCATCAATTCACCACAACGTTTATTCTCCATCATTATCCATCCCCCAATTGGAATATGCTCCCTCAGTTAACCAACAATCTGAATTTTCCCAACCAGACTCGGGTCTAATTGTACCAGTGTTCCAGAAAGGTGATGATCCCATTGATGCCATCAATCACATGATATCTTTCTTGACTGCTGTTGTCACTTCCCGCTATCCCACTACCAATAACCACCTAAGGAATTCGTCAAACTCTAGGTAACAAGCTACCATTAATAATGGAAGAGTAACCTTACAACCAATTTAGGGGAGACAAAATTCTTTAGCTGCAGGTACTTCAAGGACTTACACTCCAGGAGCAAGTAGAAGCCATTCTGGGAAACAAAGGACTGTTGTTTGTTACAACTATAAATGGGAAGGCCACATGTCCAAACAGTGCACTAAACCAAAGATGAAACGGGATGATTCATGGTTTAAGGATAAAGTTTTGTTGGTTCAAGCTCAAGCAAGTGGTCAAATTCTACATGAAGAGGAACTAGCATTTTTGGCAGATCCAAGAATTCCAGAAGGTCAAGCCACACAGACTATCATTACTCACAATACTGCTTATCAAGCTGATGATTTGGATGCATATGACTGATTGTGATGAACTCAACACTGCCAAAGTTGCTCTCATGGCGAATTTATCTCATTATGGTTCAGATTCTCTTACTGAGGTACACAATCCTGATAATGAGAATAATAATATGATTAATCAAGTTGTGCAGGTGATGCCGTCTTCTGAACAGTCGAATGTTGTGAACCATTCAGAGACTGAAATAACCAGTGATAGCAATATCATTCCTTATTCTCAGTATGTGATTGAATCACAACAGGCAGCTGTTCAGAATTCTAACTCCTCTCCACAACAAGATGCATTGATATTATCTGTGATTGAACAACTGAAATCCCAAGTAGTTAATTGTACCAAGATAAATCTGGAAAATAAAAGTGTCAATAATACGTTAACTGCTGAGCTTGAAAGATATAAGGAACAAGTTAAAGTGTTGAAAGAAGGACAAAATGTTGATTTAAGGAGTAATGATAACGTTTCAGATTCAAGTGCACAATCTGTAGAGATTGATCGTCTTAAACAAACTCTTTTTGAACATTTAAAAGAAAAAGAATCTTTAATGCAAACAGTTTCTCTTCTCAAAGATGATTTTAAGAAAGAAGAATCTAGGAACATAGATAGAAAGATTGCTTTAGAAAAGAGGATTAAACAGCTAGATAATATTGTTTTTAAAAGAGATTAATCCGTACAAACTGTTCACATGTTGACAAAACCTTAGTTTTTCTATGATCATACCACTAAATAAGCTCTAGGTTTTCAAAATCCTTTCTATCTGAAGAAAGCTCAGCAGTTGGAACCAAAGCTTTATGTGGGTAATGTTATTGAGAAAACTAATGCCATTGTGATTCCTGACTCCGAAGAGACCTTGTTGCTTGCTGAAGAGAGTCATTTAAAAATGCTTTTAAAACAAAAGGATCCTATACTGTTAGAAAAGAAAGTTAATACTACACCAGTCGATTATGCTGTTATTAACCAACTTTATAAAGATTTTGAAACACGATTTGTTCCACAAACTGAATTATTTTGCATGTTAACTCTTGCAATACACTACCTTCATTAATAGCCTTAATTTATAACTACTTAAACAAAAGGTACAAAAATATACAATCCCATTATCACCATATCTTCCATTCCTTTAAATGAAACGGCTAGCTAGGACCACATGGACAAGTGTCCATGTGGTATGACTTCAAGACAATGATGTGTCTTGCTATTAGATCCTTAGGGACAAATGTACATGGTCTCATGCATGATCTTGACACTACACTACCAATTCACTCTCATACTTGCCAAAAGAACACATACAACTCTCTCCTTCCTTCCTCCCTTTTTGTCGATCACAAACAACACCACAACACCTTCCATTTTTAATTTTTGGTTAATTCTTGATCAATAAGGGTTAACAATCTAGTGTTCTTGGTTTTATTCACCTCAAACATCATCAAAACACATCATATTCTTGGATTAAGAGTGGTTTTCTTTAAGGTTTTTCATGGTTTTTTTTATTTGGGTTGAAAAACTATTTGAAGTTCTTGATTGTCTTGGTTATTTCTTATTGATCTCACCATACTCCTCCTTTGTAATGAATCACCACATATTTATTTTTATACCTTTGTATTGATCTTGTACATATGTCTATTTTTTGATATTTATATGTACTACACATTTTATACATTTATTTGTTAGGTTATACATTGTACTTAGTAAATGAATCATGAAAAACTTAGAAAACATGATTTCTATCACCACTTGTTAGGACAGATTTGATCAGTAGGATAAATGGAGTAACTTGTAAAAATTAGTACACTTTGAGGCTTAGGTGAAAATATAGAGTTGTAGGCCCTTGATGATACCCGATGATTTAATTAGAAAATAAACAGGGAAAGTGCGTCAGTATTGCACAACATATTTCAATCAACTAGAAACTCTAAATCTTTGTTTTGAATACACTGTTTTGCTTAAAAAGAGAATTGTAGAGGAACCGTTATCTTAATACTTGAACATTTGAACCAAACCACGAACGCACTTTGCTAGAATAAAAGTTATGATTATTTCGCCCATGTGGGGGGGGGACTCTCGTAAACTGATAATAAACAGCTTTGGTATATAAAAATGTTTTAGCCATTTGACACCTTTTTCATAAAAACTGAAGTGGTAGGACCTACTTATCAGATTAATAGACTCAATTACCATTCCATGGACATAAAAACTGAGTCGTGACTAAATATTTGTAAAGTGGTCAAAACTAGTCCTTAACATTTTATAAACTTTATAAAACACCAAGTACAATGTATAGTCTATATATAAAACTTTATAAAAACTCATTTGAATTCATACACGTAAATTTTATAAAACTTAAGACGCGACGTCATTTATAGGTTGCTTATAGAAGTTCGCGGCTTGCCAATTTGCTATAATTATGGTTTGCTTATCGCTTTGCTAAGGTGAGTTTTCGTAGCCCCTTTTTACTTATGTTTTATTTAGGGGAAAATGATACTCAATGATTTTTAAATATTTTTTGTTGTGTTACACTGTTTTGATAATTGGATAATATGTGTGTTTGTATTTCTATATTGGTTTGCAATGTATATGTGCTTTACTATGTGTACCAAGATTGCGAGTAAGCAATTTATCTTTGGGAAGAGGCACCCCATTTATTTTTAGGAAGAGGCACCTAGTATATCTTTGGGAAAAGGCACCCAGTATATTTGTAGGAAGAGGCACTGATAACGTCCAATTTATACATGTTTTTGCTGGCGTTATTTGTATATATTTAATCATTTCTCGCGAACTTTCGTTACTTAATAGCATGAAATATATGCAGGTTCGCTTGAAGATATCCCGAGCTCAAAAACAAAAAAGATCGAATAATTATACACTTCGAGAAAGTCAATATACAAGAAAAGATAAAGAATCAAGCCTAAAAGTGCAAATGTGCGCCGCACTTACCAATTGTGCGCCGCACTTATCCTCAAAGTCATGGAAATAAAGACTTAGTCAAAATTCAGCATTAACTCCATAAGTACGCCGCACAAAGTATTTTGTGCGCCGCACTTCTCATCTGATGTTGAAGACATAAATGCTACTGCATTAATACCCAAAGTACGCCGCATAAATTCCTTTGTGCGCAGCACTTCTCCAATAAACATTTAATTCCCTTTGCATTTAATCACCAAGTACGTCGCACAAACTTCTTTGTGCACCGCACTTTCACCCCTCACTCAGCCTATAAATAGAGGACAAATTTCAATCCATTTCATTCATCCTTCAATCATCCTTCAATCATCCTTTCATACACTCTTCAATCAATACACACACTTATCCCCCTTATGAAGTACTAAGCACTTTCCAAGCATTATCCAAGCATAAACACCATATCCCTTGAAGAATCAAGATCAAATCACCAAGAATGACAAAGAAAATCATACTAGTTTAGTAAAGAATGAAGTCTGTTTTCAAATCAAGTTATGATATGAACTCCTTAGCCATGAGAGGCTAAATCTCTCATGACTACTCGGTGATGTTATGATAATGAATAAGTGTTTGGTGTGATCATGATCTCTTTAATCTCAAGCTTATGTTGCGAACCTATTATATCCTATCTTATCAGTTTTGCTTATCAATCTTAGATTATATAATCATATCGGTATAGGTCGAAAGACCGTTATGATCTATGTGGTTTTAAAGATTTGTCTATGATCTTTAACGTCTGTGTCGAGAAATCCACTTTCGTAAACTGATAAACAAAATAAGCTTTGATATATTAGAAATTATATTATTTGAGTGACACATTTGGTCTAGTTAACCAAATATAAGTCTTGAGTTAATCAAGTTAATTTGTGAAAACGTTTTCTGACGAGAAATCCTTTTTATAAATTAAAGGTTCCATCTTCGAGGTCTTAATCATTTCCAACACTTATGAATTATTTTCAACTATCCAAGTAGTCATCTTTATTATCATTGGTAAAAAGTTATTTACAAAATTGTTAAAGTCTATTCTCTTCTGATTATTTGAATATTACTCAAATCCTTGTGGATGACCTGGTCTTACCTAAAAAGATTATACTTAATATGTGGGTTATACTTTTACCCGTGTGTTTCCCTATAATAAAATTGGTATTTTTAGTCATTATAAATTTAAAGCTTTTAAAACACATCAAAGTTTTTGGCGCCATTGCTAGGGATTTTTAAGCTATTTTATAGTCAACTCTGGAAAATTACTTTAACTTCCCCTCTTTTTCAAAAATCGCCGTACAGTTTTCTGGCAAACTGACCCAAACAAATTTCTCCTTTGGATGCATACACGTGCTTCCAATTATGAACTTGCTAAACCTTTACCCGAACCTGAACGCACTCTGAATTGAAGACTTCGTTGACGAAACAGAAGAGTTCCATATGATCAAAGAAACAATCCACCACAACACACGAGAATTGTCTATCCGCCAATTCTCAACATCAATTACTTTCGTCACTTTCTTGATATTCTTCGAAATTATGATCCAAAGGATGATGAACCCATGTGGGTTGCTGACCGTGTTGTCGCTCCGACTCTCGGTTCCGCAATCACTATTCCTGAAACCGCTAACGAATTTGCTATTAAAGGTAACCACTTAACTCTCGTCAAAGGAAACCAATTAGATGGTAGAGCCAAAACTTATCCTCATAAACCCATTAAAGGAATTATCCTCGGATCTGTAATAAAGTTTAAATAGCGTGCGGGAGTTATCGAGAATGAAGTTGCCCGCCTGATGATGTTCCCTTATCACTCACTAGAGAAGCAAAAACATGGCTGGACAAACTCAATGAAGGAACTATTGAAACGTGGGATGAACTTCGAACTGCTTTCATTAGCCGATTCTTTCCCCAGCCTCTTTTCGACCAAAACCTCGAATAAATCTGAGCCTTTTCTCAACATGAAAATGAATCTCTAACCGATGCTTGGCTTCGTATGAAAAAAATGCTCTGAAACTGCCCTGGTCATAATATGTCCAAAGGCAATATTATCAAAATCTTTTATCATCGTCTCAGTGAAATAACCCAAGAAGTTCTAAATGCTGCAGCTGGTGGTATTTTCCTCTATAAAACACCAAATCAAGCTTATCAGCTTCTCGAAGATAAAGTCTTACTCAAGCTCGATTGGGTTAAAAATCAAAAAACCAAATCATCTCTTAAGAAAACCGCTGCTTTTCCCGATGAAGGTAGCAGTAATACTGACACTGACAGCGCGGGGCCGGGAGTGTCGGGAGGTGGGGTGCCCGAATGGATGCCATGACCATAAAATTGGATGCTTAGTACAAAGAACTCCAATCTCGAGCTAAACAACCAACACCCGATCTTAACGATGATGACATACCTATGTCCTGTGGTGAAGAAGCTAAATTCATGCAAACTTTCCGTAAGACTCATTTTTACAATGATTACCGCGACCGAGACTCGAATCGCGATAATTAGCGTTCAAGCGGATGAAATGATTGCAATCGAGACAACTACCGATCCAACACCGATGACAAACCATACAATCTTTAAAGACAATTTAATGATTTCATGAAATCTCAGCAATCAACTAACGCTTTTGTCAAAGAAACATTCATGGACCTCAAAACTCAACTCGAAACAGTAGCCAAAAATCGTCAAGCTTCAATCCAAAACCTCGAAACTAAGTTTGACAGACTCGCTGACAAGCAATCTAGACGACCTTCTAGATCTCTTCCAAGCAACACTCAACCAAACCCACGAGGTAGCAACTCTAAAGCTTACAACCACCGCAAGCTCGTAGTGAGCATGTGAATGCCGTATTCACAAGAAGTGGTAAATCCTATGATCCACCAGATAACCCGAACGATCAACATAATAATTCCGAAAACCCTATCAACTTCGATAGCGATGATGAAGACGATGAACCTAAACCACAACCAAAAACTCAATCCACAAAACCAGTCAAAGAAACACTGTTACCCAAACCATACAAACCAAAAATTCCGTATCCTTAACGCCTAAGGAAAGAAAAAATGGAGGCCCAATACGAAAAATTCCTTGACATGATCCAAGCTGTCTGAATCAACGTACCTCTTGTCAACGTCTTAGCAGGGATGCCTAACTATGGCAAATTTCTCAAAGAACTCATAAGCAACAAACATAAAGTTGAACAAATTTTTGTCGCTTTCCTAAGCGATGATCCAAAATAAAGTTCTGCCAAAACTCGGAGACCTATGAAGTTTCCTTATTCCATGTAATTTCAACAAAACTTTCTCCTGCAATGCTTTAGCCAATCTTGGTGCTAGCATTAACCTTATGCCATATTCCTTATATGCAAAACTATCTCTCAAAACTCTTAAACCTACCAAAATGAGCATAAGATTAGCCGACAGATCATTCTAATACCCTGTTGGAATAGCTGAAAATATGCTCGTTGAAGTTGGTAAATTCACATTTCCTGCTTATTTTGTTATTCTCAAAATGGAAGAAGACAACAAAGTTTCCCTCATCTTGGGACGACCCTTTCTTCACACTGTTAATGCAATTATTCGAGTTAAACTGAAACAACTCAATCTTGGAGTTAGAACTGAACGAATGATCTTTAATATCGACTCTGCGATGAAACACTCTTACTCAAACGATGATACATGTTTTAGTATCGATGTTATTGATGAAATTTTAGAAGAAGATTTTGACGCTCTTCTAGACGAAGGAAACAAAATCCTCCATTCCATCGAAGGAACCCTTCTTGAAAAAGAAATCTTTTCTGAATTCGATGAATTCATGGCAATGATTGCCGATGAAAATTCTAAATCTAAATCTGATACCGAAGAACCACCATTCAAGAAAATCACCATCAACACTGATTATAAAATCAAAACATCTCTCCAAGAACCTCCTACGGATCTTGAACTTAAACCCCTTCTTGATAATTTAGAATATGTGTTCCTGGAAGAACCATCTTTTCTTCTTGTGATCATATCTTCTAAACTCTCTACTAAAAACAAAAGCAAACTTGTATCCGTCCTCAAAAAACATAAGGAAGCCTTTGTTTGGAAAATGACAGACATTCTTGGTATTTGTCCATCATTTTGTAAACACAAGATACAACTTCTGGATGACAAAAAGCCAGTCGTCCAAAAACAAAGAAGACTAAATCCAAACATGCAAGAAGTTGTTAAACAAGAAATCGTTAAACTCTTGGATACCAGTATTATTTATCCAATTGCCGATAGTCTATGGGTTAGTCCTATTCACTGTGTACCAAAGAAAGGTGATATTATAGTTGTCACAAATGAAAATGATGAACTTGTTCCAACAAGAACCGTTACGGGTTGGCGAGTATGCATCAACCATTGTAAACTCAATGAAGCAACCGCAAAAGATCATTTTCCTTTTCCATTTATGGATTAAATGTTAGAAAGATACATAGGAAATAAATATTTCTATTTCCTCGATGGGTTTTCTGGATATTTTCAAATTCCTATCGATCCTATAGATCAAGAAAAAACAACATTCACATGTCCTTTCGGAACATACGCTTATAGATGAATGCCTTTCAAGCTATGCAATGCCTCAGCTACATTCCAAAGATGCATGTTGGCAATCTTTCACGACTTGATCGGAGAATCCGTCAAAGTATTCAAGGACGATTTCTCTGTCTTTGGAGATTCTTTCGACAAATGCCTAAACAACCTTGATAAAATGCTCCAGCATTGCAAAGATGCTCATCTTGACCTTAATTGGGAAAAATGTCACTTTATGGTCAAAGAAGGAATTGTGCTTAGACACAAGGTGTCTAGCGCGGGACTTGAAGTCGACAAAGCAAAAATCGACGTAATCTCAAAATTTCCACCCCCTACTAATATCAAAGGTGTTAGAAGCTTTCTTGGACATGCCGGTTTAAACTGACGTTTCATTAAAGACTTTTCGAAAATTGCCCGACCTCTAATTAAGCTGCTTGAAAAGATACTCCATTTAAATTCGATGATGAATGTCAAAAAGCATTCGAATTATTGAAAGAGAAACTCACATGTGCTCCTGTGATCATAAGCCCAAACTGGAATCTTCTGTTTGAACTTATGTGTGATGCAAGTGATTTCGCAGTTGGAGTTGTCTTAAGTAAAAAAGATGGTAAACACATTCACCCGATCAATTTCGCAAGCAAAACTCTTAATCCCGCTCAACAAAAATACACCGTAATAGAAAAAGAACTTATGGCTGTAGTTTTTGCATTCGACAAATTTAGATCCTATCGTATTCTATCAAAAACTATTGTTCACACCGATCATTCAGCTCTAAAGCATTTATTCAAGAAACAAGATGCTAAACTATGCCTTATTTGTTCAATACTACTCTTACAAGAATTTGACATAAAAATCAAGGATAGAAAAGGTTCAGAAAATGTCGCAGCTGACCACTTGTCACGAATTGAAGTTGAAGAAATAAGCAATGACAGTGAAGTAGATGATAACTTTCCTGTAGAGACCCTTATGGAAATTAACACCATAAATGAACCATGGTTTGCAGACTTTGCAAACTATTTCGTAGCTGATATTATACCAAAAGGGATGACGTACCAACAAAAGAACAAATTCTTCTCTGACCTCAAACACTACTTCTAGGAGGAACCCTACCTCTTCAAAGTATGTTCTAACGGAATGATCAGACGCTGTGTATCAAGACCAGAAACCCGAACAATCTTAGTTCAATGTCACCACGGACCAACCGGTGGACATTATAGACCAAATGTAACCGCTAAAAAGGTCTTAGATTCAAGATTTTACTGGCCGACAATCATAAAAGAAGCTCATACTCTAGTTCATTTTTGCGAAGCATGCCAAAAGACGGGAAATATATCAAACGTGACGAGATACCCTTAACACACATTCAAGTATGTGAAATTTTCGATGTATGGGGTATTGACTTTATGGGACCATTCCCAAAATCGCATAAGTTTGAATACATTCTTGTCGCTGTTGAATACGTATCTAAATGGGCCGAAGCTTAAGCTTTACCAACCAATGATGCCCGAGTTGTTGTCACTTTCTTAAAGAAACTATGTTGTCGTTTCGAAATGCCCAAATCTCTAATCAGCGGCCGAGGCACTCACTTCTGCAACAAAATAATAGAAATAACCATGAAAAGATATGGAGTTAACCATTGTTTCTCTACATCATATCACCCTCAAACTAGTGGTCAACTCAAAAACATAAACAGAGCTCTTAAAAGAATTCTTGTAAAGACTGTTAAAGGCAGTCCTGCTATTTGGTCAAGAAAACTTG
Source organism: Tanacetum coccineum (assembly GCA_026074375.1). Classification (NCBI taxonomy): domain Eukaryota; kingdom Viridiplantae; phylum Streptophyta; class Magnoliopsida; order Asterales; family Asteraceae; genus Tanacetum; species Tanacetum coccineum. The sequence goes on from BQNB010035609.1 coordinate 41,601, forward strand.
ATGACGCTCTGTGGGCTTTTCGCACTACTTACAAAACACCTACCGGTACCACACCCTACAAACTCATATATGGAAAGAACTTTCACTTACCATTTAAAATTAAACACCGTGCACACTAGGCCTTGAAGAATTGTAATCCAGATCTCATCGCTGCTGGTGAAAAACGAATGTTTTAGTTACACGAATTAGATGAACTTAGACATCAAGACTATGAAAACTCTCGATTATACAAAGCAAGAACAAAATTCTGTCATGATAGAAAACTAAGAATAAGAAAAGAATTCAAACATGGAAACAAGGTTTTGCTCTTTCACTCAAAGTATAAATTCAAACAGCCAAAACTCAGATCTCGTTGGCTAGGAACAATACGTAGGATAGAAACATGCAATAACCATCGCGGATATGGTGAAACTCTATGTAAAAGAGGAAAAACATTATTGTTAATGGCCATCGACTCAAACTAATCCATAAAGAAGAAGATAGTAACAGACCAAATGGTAAGCAGTCACTCCCTCTTTCCCAAAAAATGACTACACCAAGTTCGGAGTCTAGCTAACGACTCACTTAAAAAATTTAAGCGCTTCTCGGTATGCTAACCCAAGCTTCACATAAGTTGGAGGAGTCCCTCCTCCATTGTGTTCCATTTCAATCCTTATTTATTTTCAAATATGTAAAAAAAAACAAAAATAATACCTTTTTGTGGTGCTTTTTGGTGGTATTCACTTTTTATGCAGGTAATATATCTTAAAGTTTTGAATAAATTATTAAGTCTGATAAGGATAGGTCTCTCGCGGGTATATATCTCTATGCCTTAGGAAGTACCATTTTCCCTTAATTTTTCCCTATTTTATCTCTATTATCAGTTATCACATTAAGGGCAATGTTCAACTTAAGTGTGGAGGGGAGCCAAATAAGAAAAATTAATCATATCCTCCATGTTTGCTCTGCTAAAATTTTTACCAACTGATATTTCAAAAACAAAAATCTTATATTATATATATACAAAATTAAAAAAAATACTCTTAGTAAGGCAAATCCAACCAGATTGACACTATAGCTAGCATAACCCAGTCCACTAAATTATGAGAATTATAAGCCTTCAGAATATTCGGGTATCCACCTTTGGTACCCAAGATAATTGATGCCTTTAGCTCGTTCGAGTTAAGGAATGAGCAATCATATGTATCTATTCCATCGTTATGGATGTGTATATGTGGTTTTGTCGCCTTTTTCTGAAGCAATTAATTATATTTGAGTGAGCCGGTAATTTACAAGATCTAGAACTTGTGCTTGATCATCTTTACCAAAACGATGCTTGATTAATCATAATGTTATCCCCCGCAAGTTTTTTGTTCATGTACGCACTCCTTTATGCTTTGTTACTAAAATTACCATAATAAAGAAGTAAAGTTTGAAAAATGAAGTTCTTGTGCCCACATCCTTAATTATGAAATGAAAAAAACAAAAAAGTAAAAATATATATATATTTTCAAAGAAATAAAAGGTTAAGTATTTCGGCATATGAGATTAGTATATGCTCCCGCTTCAGTATCAAGTTCCGCCCTTCGGTCAGGTTTATGTGTCAAGTATAAGCCTATGGTAGTTGTCTAGATTATGTCTTGCAAATTGAGTGTTTTTCACAAAAATATATATAAAAAAACCTATCAGAGTGAACTGGGTAAATTCTAAATCAAACCATCTCCCGAATGTGAGGCGCTAGTGTTATATATATCCAATGCCTGAAAAGTATATCTACACCTGTAAACAACTTGTACAAATCTAAATTTTATCTCGCACGTCACGATAAATAATTTTTATTTTCTGCTTTGATTGCTTGAGCGGCAACAACATCTAAGTGGGAGAGATTGTGAATAAATAGCTCAAATTAAACATGTTTATTCAGTGCGGTTATTTTGTATATATATAATCATTTTCATGTTAATTTTGGATACTAATATAAGCATGAAATATGTGCAGGTTCGCTTGAAGATATCCCAAGCTCAAACACAACAAAGATCGAGTAATTATACACTTCAGGAAGACAATATACAAGAAAAGATAACGAATCAAGCCTAAAGTGAAAATGTGCACCGCACTTACCAATTGTGCGCCACTGATACGTCCAAACACACTATATTTAATATAATATATAAGGATGTAATCAATAATAGTATAGTAGTATTTTTCGTCGGGTCAAGAAAGTACTTCTAACCAAAGTATATTCTAAAACCTCCCGGGTCATTTCCTCTCGAAGAAGCGTCGGCAAAGTGTGAATAGACAATCGGTTTAGTTCGTGATTGTGCAAGTGAACAATTCAAAGATTTGATTTGTTTTCCTAATTCTACACATAAAAACACGTAAATCATGCAAAGAAAGTAAACGACTAAGTACTTAAGCAATTTGATATAAAAACGATAACGAGAATTTAAGAAAACGCGGCAAATAAGCAAGTAAATCAAATTAAAGCCCTACGAACGAAAATTTAATTCCTAAACCTTCTAACTATTAAAAGAAAATTTTTAGAAAAAGAAATTTATTTTTTTTATGGTTTTTAAAATTTTTTAAGCTAAATAAATGCTAGAAAAATACTAAACTTCAAATTAAAAATCTATTAAAAATACTAAAAGTAGCCTAAGATGTAAAGACTGTGTGAAAATTGTTAGCTTAAAATTAACTTAAAAGGATAAGCCAGAAAAGCTAAAAATAGCACTCGAAGTGCTTATTATGGTAAAAGGGCCAAAAAGGTGTTAAAAGTATATTGGTTGCACCTTTGGACATAAAAGTCCCAAGGGCGCAGTTGGTGTTGGTATGTGGTATAAAAGAGGGTTGAGTTAGGTTGAGGTCAGGGGTTCGAGCCTTGCTTACCATTGACTTCCCTAATTCCTTTTTTTTATTTTTCAAAACTTTTTTATGAAACTTGTAAAACAGCTTATTTTAAAAAACTTTTAAAAAGAAACTTTTTATGAAACTTAATAATAAGCTAGAAAATTAGCTTCTTAAAGTGACAGTTTAGACTTAAAAAGTTTTAAGTTTTTTCACTAAACTAAAACAGCTTAAAACTTGAATAAGCTCAAGCTTGAGCCAAATAAGCTACTTATACCTTAAAACTAACCTAATGAGCAAAACTGAACAACATTTAAGCAAATCCATTAAGCCAAAAGCTAAGAAAAGCAATTAAGCACTTTAATCAAAACTGCTAGCCAAACAGACCAACAGGGCACTTTTGAGCTTATTTTTAAGCAACTAAACAGATCCTTATGACAAAATGACTTATAAAACCTTAAAGCCTATACTAAAATCTATCTAAATCAATAATCAAAAAGCATTTTGAAATTCAAATAAGCTATGAAAAGGCTAATTGAAAAAGACTATTTTAACTGATTTCTCTATTTTTTTGGTTTTTCAAATTTTTATGAAAACTTAAAAGACTAATTTGCAGATTAAAACAGATATGTAAATAAGCTCTTAAAGACAAAATAAGCCCTAACTAATCTAGATTGGCCTATGAACTAAGTGTGCAATCAATTTCAAAGGCTATCTCTAACTCTAACTAGCTTATTTTTTTGGATTAAAAATGGCCGTAAGGCTGTTTTTATTTGCTGATGCACTTGACACTTTTTATAATCAAAACTCAAAACAAACAATGCAGGCTTAAGGACCTAGTTTCTACACCTTTTAAACACCAAATCAAAGGCAAATTGATTAACAAACCCAGCTAGAACAAAATTAAGCTAAAGATGCATTATGAGAATCTGAGGTATTGACCTCAGATACAAGTAATCAACTCAATAACCTATTAAAACTTGATTTTACCTAATAAAAACCTTAAATCCAGACCTTATAAACCTAAATATGAAATTTAAATTCAATTTTAAGAACCAAATGGCCTTTGACAGCACTAACTTGAGTTAGTGTTGTCTTGAACCAAACACCCTTTTAAATTGCTTAAATCCATATTCAGCTTATAAAACTAACAATAAGATATTGACTAATGCTAAAAAATTTGGATTTTTAACTATATTTTAACAAATACTTGTAAACTAATATCTAAACTGATAATTGAACTAGATAAGCATCTAACAACTATAATAAGCAGTATTAAGCTATTCTAAACAATTATAAGCAGATAATAAGCAGTTTAAAGCTAAATTGCAAATTTAAGCTATAAAGTAGAAATTAAGAACTGTACTAAGGAGCCTTTACCAACGAGAATCTAAGCTCAACCAAGGCAAACAATGATCAAGGTTGTTCAACTGATGCATACTGACTTCGAACATTGGACATGACAAACTAAAATCACAACATTCTTTAGATTATTCCATACGTGATCAACCGAACAAAAATGTTGATTATGGTGACTCGTTCTTGGTGGGGATTTCATTACTGAGTACAGCCAAAAGAATAATGTATCCAATACCCTCGCTTAAATCAGAGCTTATAATTGGTTGAATTGTTGAAATAAATATCCATTCCTTCTCCAAGTTAAAGAGGATTAATTCATATCCATAAAAGATGAAATTTCTGTTGGTGAGTTTATACTACAAGGGAATGTGTCTGTACACAGGATGCTAATTCCCAGATACATTATTGACTGAGGAGATCCCGTGCCACTGATGAATACAAGGAGTATGAGACGGATGTTTGTTAATAGTAGTCGTGACCATAATCAAAACCGCAACCGGTTTTTTTTCTACCCAAGAATGCATAGTCTAAACCTAGTGTCCATAGAACAACCTAGCCCTTACATCTCTGCTAGTCCTCAGGCGAAAAGAGGAAGCAAAGTGCTAGAGAAAAGTTTACCACAAAAATTCACTAGAAAAACACTAAACAAACAGAACCAGGTTGGTCGAAAGGAGAAAAAGATGTTTGAAACATATGAAGATTATTTGTTGCTGTCTATGATTCAAGATGATGGTATGATGATTGCTGGAGATATGATAGACCCGGGAGTCATAAGGAACATCCGAAGATTATTGATGATGATGAAGAAGAGAAGAAAGATGAGAAGGAAGGTGATGAGATGGATATTTTGGAGATTAGGACTGAGAAGATGCATACACCGATTCCCACAACATCTAGATCCCCTAGGATAAATTTATCTTTGGATAAGAATATTGTTTAGGAATTGACAGATATTGTATTAATTTCCACTCCCACTACATCTAAAGATTCACACAAGAAAAGACGCATTTCCATCAAGTGTAGTCATCTTCCATGAGCACTTCGCATGATGTGCAGGCGTCAAGGACATATGATCAAGGATATGGAACGCAAATGTGTGACAACTGACGAATTCTGGAAAGTTCATAAGAAAGTCGATTAAGTTCTTCATGAAATTGTACCATAACTCGCTGAAAGAGCTACAGATGACTTGATTAAAAACAACTTGAAACCATGTATAGCTGAAACCATTATTGAAGATCGTGATTCTTTCCAATCTGAAGTACCTGATTTTATTTCTTAAGAATTCAATACACACGCACCGAAGATCATAGAAGAACCTTTCAAGAATTATGTACAAACCAATATTATTCAAGTGCATCCTACCACAATCACTTCAACCAAAACAACTTCATCAACTGAACTTTAGAAACAATTGTATTTGAAGATGAAGTCCAATCTTCAATATCAAGCTAATGATCCAGCATTGTGCGATGTATTAAAATGTAAGTTTGAAAAATCTTCAACCTCTAAAACTTCTTGCAGAGAAGATGATTTTCAATCACATCATGATGACCATCAAGAGGATGATGCTCCTCATGAGGGGGAGAAACGAGTGAAAAGACAAAAGGAGTCTAAAAGTTCAAAGTCTGCAAGGGGATCTTCATCAAAGCGATCAGCTATTGATTCCATTACTTATGTAACCAAGCAACAAAGTCAACAACAAGAATGGGATGCATGGGAAGAGGAAAATTTTATTGATGAAGATGATGAAATTCATGAAGATGAAACACCTGAGCTGATCATAGAATTTTAGAATGTTGATAAACATGTTCCAAGTATCTTTGATCGTGCAAGAATGGAGCCTACACTGAATGATATGTTGATTAGTTAGTTCAAGAATGCTGAAGAGTATACCTACCATTTGGAACAAGCAAAAAACTTTATGGAGAATCAGATAGTTTAGGAAAGCAGATAAGAGGACATAAGATGACCAGTACCAAAGCCTCTCGTATTCTTTGGAACACAAACGAATCCAAATGAACCTCCAAGGTATTTGTATACAAAGATCTATTCTTTCTAAAGAATGGAAATACGGAGGAGAAGAACTATATTCTTTCGTTCCACAAGATACACGCAGAACAATTTCCAGAAGCTGATCTGGAAGAAAAGATGAATTGATGGGTTTCTAAAGAATACAAGAATTTTAATGAAGACACACAGTTGTCAATTCAACATTGGAAAGACTCATGGCATAAAAGAGTGTACAAGCAAAACCAAAGAAAAGACAGAGATAATCCAAAAGAATATTTCTCTAATCACAGAATTATAGAAGTTTTCAAAATTATTACTGATCAACAATATGGTTTGGACTACATGGAACAAATACTTGTGATGAGAGACAATGATAAGCCGGATAGTTTTTCTGAAGCTGACTTCAAGTACCTGAACAAGAATGATATCGAAGATTTGTAATTTCTTTGGCGGAACAAGAAGGTCAACTATCGTGAAACCAAGTTGATGAATTCATTAATAACGTTCATCAGAAGTCGTGTGATCTGGAAGAGAGTTCATGATTTCCAGTTGGGAATAGAGAGTTATCAAATCAAGGTTAATCTAACCGCTCCAACATTCACATTTCGTAGTATTGAAGAATATGAACCGTACTCAATAGTCGACAAGCCAACTACGGGTTTGATTTACTTGAACAACAAAAATGAAAAACGGGTTATGTACTTGGTGGAGATTGTCCAGTTCTATGATGCTACACTAGAAAAGGTTTTGAAAGAAGTAAAGCTAAAGATCTTTCAATCTGAACCATGGAAGAAACCACCTCTGCTTGGTGAATTTGATTGTGACATTATGAGAGCATTTGAAATAGAAATAACCAAGCGACTAAGACACCGAGAACAGATGAGGAGATAGGAACTTTTGTAAATGGAAGACCAATTCTACATACGATGAAGCATCTGTAATAATCAACCCTTAGGGGGGGATTGTTAGGATTAAGAAAAGTGTTTATTATTAGATGAATTTGTCTTTGTGTAGTTTTTTTAGTTTATAGTTTTATTAGTAATTATAATATAATAAAGTCTATCTTGGTCAAAGTTAAGTAAAGTTGACCAAGGTTTGACTAGTGTTAGGAAAATAAAATAAGAAGAACAATAAGTATAAATACCCATCTAGACGGGGTATTTATACAAGTCTTTATATTTTGTAAACTATACTTCTCCCTCCCATTTCTATTTTCCCTTTTGGAATGAAAACTTTGAAAATGATGAAAAATACTATTTAGCCCATCTCCGCTATTCTTTCACTTTCGTATGATTACTACTTGTTGGAATATGGTAGTTGGTTCCGCATGTTATACGATTGGAAATATGTGAGCCTATTGAGGGCACACACGTTAAGACACAAAGAGTGTGTTTAATACTTCACGAAATGTATTTAAATAGTCGTTAGTTACCGTTACTTTTAATAACTAACTTAATGAACATTTAAATTATTAATTGAGGGACTAAATTGGACAAAACCCGAACCTAAAGGGTGACCATATTATGGCCGGCCCCCTAGTGGTTCTAGAAAGGTTTTGGATTAAATTTTTTTTAAGATATGGAAAAGATATTGTGATGTGTTTAAGGAATGTATATTGTGATATATTAAGAAACGATGTTTTCTTAATCACAAAGCTTTAGGGTTGGGAGCCTATATAAACCCCCCACCCTAGACCTCATTATTCATTCATCACAATCACAAAAATCACCAAAGTTCTCTCTCCTTTTCCCCTCACCAAAAGTGGCCGAATATTCCCACACGGGAATTTCGGTTCCTTATCATCACCGAATTTCAGTGACACCCTCTTAAGGGTGTTTTGATTTTTTTGCTTCTCTTTTGTTTCTCATAGCACAAGAGTAATCAAGGGTTTTCAGTTAGTTCTCCTTGCTTGACGACTACAACAACCCATACTTGGGTTTCGGTTTGTTTGATTTTCGGTACAACCAAAATTGGTGAAAACCCTAATTAGGGTTTTGGGTATTTTCGGTAGGGCAAATTAGTTAGAAATTTATCCAACTTGCCACCTTTTGCTAAACTGTGTAGTGTACTTGTTTTTTGTGTAAAAATCAATAAACTTTTAAATTTGGAATAATGTGTGTAGTGTGTTACCCCTTATACTAGTATCCGGTTACCTTGTTGACATGGACTTGCCATGTCATTTATTTTGCCACGCTATATTACCTTTTTAAAAAATCAATAAACTTTTAAACATTGGGACACAAGTGGTCCTCCACATACTGGTCCCCATTTTCCCCAATCTAAAATTGGATCTCGACAATTGTACTTCGTTATCAGTGTTAAACCCAAATTGTTTGGTGCAAAAGGTACATCAGCTTAAATTATACATGTCCCCACTTTGATTTGTCTTCAATTTTTTGTTTTTTAATGTGTTTCAGTTAGGGTTTTTTGTATATATTAATAATTTAATAATTAATAATAATAAATTTGTAAATTTCTTACAGTATGGCACCAGATGATTCACTATTTTGGTTATTTGATGTGCATTTCGATGGTACATTCCTCTTCTCCCCCTCAGGTATGAGAATGGTATTGTTTACGAATGGGCTGTTCGTAAGGATAATCCTTTAGACTTAGCAACTGTACGTGCTACTCTAAGAGAAAAAACACAATCAGTTATCCTATATGAACTTTTCTTTAAACTGCCTCAGTGTGAGCTAGATGTTGGTTTAAAAATCATAGAGAATGATAGAGATTTAGATGTCCTGTATGAATATGCTCATGACCAGGGCATAATTCAAGTTTACATAACACATGGCCCTCAGGACTTATTGGTTCGTTGTAGAGTATATATATAATACTCTAGGCAAATCCAAACTCTTTACCCTTAACCAAGGCAAAAAGTCAAGACTTACTTAGAGATAAAATATATAAGAATCAAATCAATGATAAAATGATTCC
>BQNB010035610.1:0-50734 GCA_026074375.1 Tanacetum coccineum
AAGCTCTCGCATCCGTAAAAGCGGTCGAGCAGAGTTGTGTAACTTGTGGAGGTGCTCATTCTTATAAAAACTGTCCAGCCACCAATGACAATGTTTATCAAGACAACATTCAAGAGTACGTTTCACAAGCTACTACAGCCAATTTTAATCAAGGAAATTCCAATTCTTGACCTCTGATGGTTTCAAACCAAATCCGACCTCCTGGTTTTCCTCCGATTCAAAATAATCAAAACCGTTTCAATCCAAATCGAGGATATAATTTCAACCAAAATCAAGGTACCAATTTCAATCAAAACCGTAACTAACCCTCGTGAGCATGTAAATGCTATCACCACACGAAGTGGTAAAACTTGTGAAGGACCTTCGACTCCTCTTGTTCCTACACCCGTTGTTTCTACTCCTCTAAAGGAACCCGAACAAAACCCAGAGACGTCAATGGACAAAGTGCAAAAACCAAGTTCAGAAAATACCGCACAAGTCCCACCTCTGGAGGAAGAAGAATCCATTTTCATGGAAATTCCAAAACCAAAAGCTAAGAAAACCGTTAACATTGAAATTCAAGAGCCTAATTCTCCAAAACCAACGTCGTATCAACCTAAACTTCCATATCCTGAGAGGATGAAAGTGAGGGAGAATGATAAACCAAGTGCTCAACATAGTAGGTTCCTGAAGATGTTCAAACAACTCCGTTTAGAGATTGGATTGAAAGATGCTCTCGTCGAAATGCCGAAATTCAACAAATGGTTAAGCGGTTTACTAAGGAACAAAGAGAAACTCGAGGAGATCGCCATTACATCCGTAAATGCCGAATGTTCCGCTATCATCATGAACAAAGTTCCCGAGAAGCTCGAAGATCCCGAAAAATTTCTTATTCCGTGTGCTTTACAAGAACTTGATAGGACTAATGCTTTAGCCGATTCCGGAGCTAGCATAAATCTTTTACCTCATTCTATCTACAAGCAACTTGGGCTTGGAGCTTTGACTCCCACTCGAATGACACTCGAGCTTGCCAATCGTTCCATTACGCACCCAATGGGTATAGCCGAGGATGTTGTAGTTAGAGTTGATGGTTTCACTTTTCTTGCCGATTTTATTGTGGTTAATTTTGAACCTGACCCAAGAGTGCCTATTATTTTAGGGAGACCTTTCCTTCATACTGCAAAAGCTCTCATTGATCTATACGAGGAAAAAATAACTTTAAGAGTAGGAAGCGATGAACTCGTCTTTTATGTAGAAAAAACTTAGAAAAGCAATAATAAGCAATTTGCTCACGCAATTTCTGTCATTGATTTTTCGAAAGATGAGCCATTTAGTGGCAGTACCACTAATCATTCCGATGCTCTTCCTCCTAGTTCTTCTCCGGTGAAGACTAGTGATAATCTTGAGGAGTTCGCCGATGAACTCACTCTTCTTAAAAAAGACGTTCATGAAGAAAATTTTCAAGTTTATTCAAACCCTCTTTTCGAATTTGATGATAACTTCACCTCTAGCAACGTAAATCCTCTCTTTAACGAGATGGATGAAGATGTCGAAAACAAGAACTCCAACGTCTTAGATTCCGATGAGCCAGTTTTACTTAACACCCCTTTGTCCGATAAGGTTGAGTGTTTCGCTCCAGAAGACGATATTGATGAGATCGATGCTTTTCTAGCCATGGAAGTTTCTTCTAATTTTGAGGAAGGTTATTTCGATTCAGAAGGAGACGTAATTTTTCTTGAGAATCTGCTTAGTGATGATACCACCCATAATCTCGCTCCCGAAGTGATTTCCGATCATGAACCAAAACAAAATGAATCCATCCATAATACTTCGATTACTTTTTCTCCAAGGAGTGATCCTCTTCACCATGAGTTCGCCGGTGAACTTTTGACACTTCCTTCAAGGATTGTTCGTGAACATGAGGATTATCTTAATCGTATGACTTTGCTTTGTGAGATTTCAACTTCCCGGTCACAGGAAAATGTTCATGCTAATCCGAGTTCAATTATCGAGTCTCTTCCCGTATCTCCTATCCCCGTTGAGGATAGTGAACCCGTTCAAGAAGAGATCGATATTTTCCTTGTTCCAGATGATTTAATTCCACCAGGTGTTGAGAATGATGATTCCGAAGATGAAGATAATGAGTTACCTAACCTTGATCATCAAGACAACCCATCATCTCCTCGTCCTCCACCGGAACCACCGGATGTTTGCTTAAATTTTAAGCCTGCTACGGCCATGAATGATGAAGATTTTAACCAAGGGGAAATTGTTTTATCCTTAAATGTTGAAGATGTCAATTCCTTCACATTTGTCATTTGGACTTTTCTTCCATTTTTCACCTACCCCGAGGATTCTCCTGTTATTCTCTCTCTCAGGAGTGAGGACCTCGTTTTTGACCCTGGCATCTCTACTTTTCATTTTTCTTTTAAGCCAGTTCCATTTGCTCTCCCTAAGGACGAATGAATTCAGGGATCGAGTCAAGCTATGTGACTCGGTTACCAAAAACAAAGCGCTTCGTGGGAGGCACCCCATGCTTATCCATTTCTTATTTTTATTCTAGTTTCTAATGTGTGTGAGGAGGCTTGTACTCTTCCGTTCTTTGTGTTTGTTGTTTGTACTTGTGATTGTTTGCAGGATGAACCCAAATTTTCTGAAGACTCTCGTGTTCGGTGTTTTGTCCCGGTTCACTCGAGCTTCCTATCCTTTGTTTGAAATTAGTTTGGGGAAATCCGATATCCTTTCATCATTATCGATTCACGTTTATCTTTGCATAATTAATAAACGGCTTAGATTTTCGTAGAGACCGGCCTTAAACATTGAGGACAATGTTTCGTTTTAGTTTGGGGAGGGAATCTATCGATTTGATGTTGCTTGCTTATTGTTTTGTTCTCGCGTACCCGTTTTCCCGCAAAAATAGCAAAAATTTTAAATTTTTAAGTTTTTATTTGCAGAAAAAAATGAAAAAATGAAAAAAATATATATATTAGTAGTTGATTAAAAAAATAAGTGTTAAGACACGAATGTAGGTTTTCCGTTGGTGAGAATAAGAAGTAATTTTTGACCCGATCGAACGTGTTGAGTTCTAGCTTTTACCCTTAACAATTAATGATGATAGTTTGTGCTAGTCTCATGTAGACTTTAAACATGCTAGACTTGAAATCATTAGTAAATGAAGACTTGTGCTAATCTCAAGTAGATTTTAAATATGCCGAGTTGGATTTTATATAGGCTAAGTATTTGCGAATTTCTTTATTAGAGATTTTAAATTGCAAAGAATAAGAGATGATAATAAGTCATGACGTATTAACGTAGAATAGTGGTTTTTTTCAAGCTATAAGTGTTAATTGTGGCTTTTTCTCCCATTAGCTTGTTTCACCTTTATATATAATTGTTTAATAAATAGAGTTGTGCGGTTTTTTTTTTGGTTAATAATTAGTTAATAGAAGTGTTCTTTAGTGTCCTTTGTGATTAGGATGAGTACTCATCAGGAATACTTTAATTTGGCCATTTAGATGTTCATTAAAGAAATATTTTGCTTTTCCTTAAGAGCCTTAGGGTATATGGGATAGTAGAATTCAATAAGAATCAAGAATGATAAAAGTTTTGCTATATTTGCCGGCTCAAACGATGTTACAGCTTCTTAAAAGGTCGAGGAAGTTATCGAAGTCGAAATATGTTTGCTACATCTTGTCGGAGGCGTGGCCGATGTTGTAGCCTTCTAAAGGACTGAGGTTTAATAATGTTGCTTAATTTTTGTCTTATTTTGTGCCTTAAAGAGCCTTAGGGTATATGGTGCAAATGGAGATAGGTCCACTTTATTCTTAAAGAGCCTTTGGGTGTTTGAATGAATGTGCTTGCTTAAGTAGCACTAATAAAAGCCAAAATTTTGGTTTGCCTCGATGTGGACTTTAATATTGATGACATTTGATCTTTTGAAAAGGGCCAAGAGCTATTATTTGCGTTCTTAACGTTACGCTTTATTTTTGGAATTTGATAAGTATCGAAATAAGTCTTAAAGAGCCTTCGGGTTATATGATTAAGTAAACTCTTGAGATACTCAAAACAGTAGGATATACGGGAGAAAAAGTAGTACACATTTAATATTTTTGAGTAGTGTTTTGTGTCATGACTTGTAAATTAGCAATGTTCTTGTTTTTATGCTTAGCATGGGATAAAGTGAAAAGTATCGGGGATGATGAAGGTTTATCTTTTAGAGTTATTGTGCTTTTGTTCTATGATCCTTAAAGTTACCAATGAGGTAATGAAAAACAATACATTATCTCAACCAAATAGTTGTAGTTATGGTTAGTTGTTATCAAGAAAAAATATAAAAAGAGGAAAAATCTTTGAATATGGGAAGTCGGGTGTTTTATAATTGTGATCTCTTATTCTACTCAACAAAACTCTTTGTCCTTTCAAACGGTTTAGTTTGGGAAGTTTGATGGGTATTATGTTATAAGGCATGTGTATTGCGTGAGGGTCACACATCGTTTTTTAGTCTTGGGGGAATTTGTTAGGTGTAAAAATTACACCATATCCGTTTGTACTTAACATAAGCCCAATTAAAGCCCAAACAGACCAAATAGGCAAAAAATATGCTTGTATGTTATGTTGTGTGTAGTGCAGGTACCGGATAGTTGATCAGAAATCGCAAGAAATCAGCAAAATACAAGCAAGCACGACACGAGACGGGAAAGATCGTGAAACAAAAGCCGGAAGCAAAAGCCAGGAAAAGACAAACCTCAGTCAAAATGGTCAAATCATGGTCACAAAAGTCACTAAGACCACAAAAAATATTCAATTTAAGCCCCTTAATTTTAGAAAAATCCATAAATTGTCCCTAAGCCTAGATGGCCTCACCCGGATCTTAAGCCCAATACCTGCCCAACTTCCATTTTTAATAAAATCAGGGACCAATCTGCATCAGTCCAACTCCTTTTAAACTACAATATGGGAAATAAACCATAACAAGGAGATCAAAATTGCAAATAACAAGTTTAAATTATAGACCCGTTTTCAAGTTGTAAAAAGCGCGATGCCTTTTTACTAGTCATCATCCCTAAGTGCACCCCTCGGTATATAGAACAAAGGGCTTTCATAAAATTGTATGGGCAGGATAGGTAAATTCAAGTGCTCATTTACAGTTAGCAAGGAAGAAATTCGTCATAAAACAAAGGGCTCTCACTTATCACTCTAAGCATAAGGGTCACGTCATCAATGGAGAATCTCACAAGAGGCGTAGGTTTTCTCTTAATCTCACTCAGAGATACAAACACAAGCTGTCATTATACAAGTATGACAGCTTGGAATCTCAAGTGACCACAAAATATGATTTCTAACGGCTCAAGACCACTTGGCAATGATTAGAAAATCAAGGCGTCCAGATTGAAAGGTGGAGATGGGATTCAGGAGGCTGAATGTTCTTTGGAGGTATAAAAGGCACCATCACACAACTATGCGATCTTCTTTTTCTTTTACACCTAGTCTAGTTTTTAAGTTTTTAGTAAAATTTAGCTTTAGCTTTTAGTAATAGCTTAATGTAATTTCCATTTAAACTCTTGTAATTTCTTTCAAAGTAATGTAATCAAGCAACTTAGTTAATAAAATTTGAGTTTTCTTTCAAAAGTGTCATAAGCTCTATAAGCTCATATGTTAGCATACGGATCATTAAGCTATTCATAAGCTCTTACAAGTCTATAAGCTTGTAATGGAGCTCTTTTAAACCTTTAATTATTAAACCTTATAATAACAGTTTAATTACTTAACTATTTTAGATTTGGAGCTTATGGAAGGGGATCTAAAATGGATAGGGATCCCCAGGGACTTTTACTAGTTTATTAATAAGCTAGGGAGCTTGAAGCTGCCCTATTAGGGTCCTCTGTTTAGCTAGAGGTTCTTGTAAGTTCTCTCAATTTAATCTTTTATTCTAGCTGTCATTAAAGTTTTTACTTTCTAAGCTTAAATCTTCTTATTTGCTTATAATGGTTGCTTATTTGTGCTTAAATATCTTTAAAATTGCTTATTAGATTAGTTAGATCATCTGTTTTTAGCTTAATAGTTATAAATCTTAGTTTTCTTCATTTTTGTCTTAAAAAGTCATAAAAATCAAAAATATTAGTGAATTATTGTGGATCTTAGATTTATGTTTAATAAGCTGTTAGATTAATGTTAATTAAGGTTAGTATAAGCTATTAATCATCTTGGTAACCATAGGTTTAGATGTTGGAATTGGGAAAAAACATTAGCTTAATCATTTTTTTTGTCAAAACTGGTAAATGGTTGTGTTTGGCATAAGCAAGTTTGACCATTAGAAGTCAATACAATTTGTGCGAAAACACTTTGGTCTAGTTGAGTTTTTCATTATAAACTAGTATTGATTCATTTTCAGGAAGGTTAAATTTCTTAAAATGTAATATATTAGAGCTTTTTTTTTCATAGTGTCAGCACCAGGAGTTTTTATGCTTTAGGATTTGATTAGCTTAAGTTTGATTTTAGATCTTTTGAAGCTTTTGCTTGGGTATAGTGTGTTCATACACACTCATCAACGTGTAAGGAAGTGATGTTTGTCCTCTTTATGGATCCTGCATTATTTGTTTTGCACTTGTGCACAAGTGCATCAGCAGGAACCAAGTTGTTCCTGCTGTTACTTTTAGTATAATTTCTAGCTAGGTAATCCTAGGTTTTAGGCTTTAAAATTCAAGTAGGATATAGCGTAGTCTCAGCTTAATATAGAATAGGGCTAACTTTCCATTTCCAGCTTATTCTTGCTGTTTGAATCTGCTTTTAAAAGTCACTAAAAAACCAAAAAGACCAAAAACAGTAGGTAGATTAAAGTAGTTTTTAAATTCTAATTTTTAGCTTATAAGAATAGATCTTTTCATTTAGTTTTATAGTTTTATAGTTGTTAAGTAAGTTTCCAAGAGATTAGCTTCTAGATTTGCTTATTGAGCTTTTTAGCTTAATTTGATTTTGTGCATTTTAGCTTAATTCCCGAGTTAGCAATTTTCATAATCATTTTCAATAGCTTAAAAGTGTTTCCAGCTTTTGTTTCTTTTCTCAATTAGTCTAAGCACATCTTAGGGTGTTTTAGATTTTACTTTAAGCTTATTTTGAGCTTTTTACAAGCTTTTTAGTAAATCCAAAGGCAAACACCTAGTTTCTGTAATCAGCTTATTGATAAGCTCTTTAAGAGCTTATTAGTGGGTTTCAGACCATAGTGCTTTTGTTAAAGTTGTTCTCTCCAGCTTTTTCTACAACTTTGCTTCTTTAAGTTTTTCATTTTAAGCTTTTTAAAATTCAAATGCTTAAATGGACTTAGTTTGTAATCGGGTTGGTCTCTCAGGGTAGGTAGTGAAACTTTTCAATTTCAATTGTTTTTCTGTTTGTCCTTACGTTAGTTAGTTAGTTTCCCCGTTAGTCCTTTAGGTCTTTGCACCATTAGTCCCTAGTTAATTAATTAATTAGTTTTAATTAGTTTTATTTAATAATTAGGGTTTGCTTTAGTTTTATTAGGTATTAATTAAGCTTTAATTAAAAGATAAAAATTAGGGATTTTAATTTTTATAAATTTCTGCACTTTTTCTTTATTTAGTGTAATTTTTATAAAATTTTTAGGATTTTACTTTTAATAGTTTTATTATCTTTTTAGTTTCTAATTAGTTTAAATTTTAGAAAAATCATATCTTTTAATCTAAAAGGACAGAAATTAGTAATTCCTTTCTTAAAATTTTCTTTTTACTATTTTACTTTAAAAAAATATAATTTCAATTATTTCTAATTTTTTTTTTTTTTTAGGATTTAGTAGTTTTAAATAGTTTTTTTTTTTAATAAAATTGATAAAAAATAAATTCAAAAATAATCTCTAAATAATATTTTTTTTTTTTCTTAATATAGCTTTTATCTTATTTAGGTGTAGAAAATTAGTTTGTAATCTTGGTTTAATTCTAGTCTATTGCTTAATCGGCATGTTTGATTTTGTTTCCGTATTTGTTTAATTGTTTATTTGCCTTTATTGTTCAATTTTAATTGTTACTTTTATTTAGTAGATATAGATTATCAAAAATTATCTTAGCTTCATTCAAATCAGAATCCAAGCTTAAACGAGGTTTCAATTTCATTAGTCGTTGGGGAAACGACCCAGGTGATCATATTTATCCGGTTAAATATACGTATTATATATTATATTATATATATTTTTGAGAGTGAATTTTCCTTAGGGAATTTTCTTAATTGCTCTTAAGGTTATATTAGTATAAATATTTTATAGTGTATTAAAACTTGTACAATCAAATACTGTTCTGACATACTATACGTCGTATCCATCAAGGATGATACGACGTATATGTGGCTGCATTTCACAAGAAAACACGTAGAATTAATGACCTATACGTCGTGTCCAGAAGAACTCAATACGCCGTATTCTATTTCGAGTAATTAAATATTCTAGAAGATATTGAACGTGGTCCCTACTCCAAGAAAACTCCCAATGCTCCGTATTGACCTCGACTAATACGACGTATCAAAGATATTCCAGACACTATAAATAGAAGACCTAAAAACGAATTTTAGGTGTGCTTGATCATATTTTTGATACCCTAACCACAAAAGTTAATTTTCCAAAGACAAAAATAACAGAAGTGGTCAAGAAAAGTTTATAATTCCATAGGAAACACCTTGTAATGTAATCAACTTTTACTTCGAATAATTCATTCAATTTTCGGTATCATGGTTTAACTCGGTTAGTTTACCTTGGGTTGATTTGATTATTTCATTCTTGTGTTAATTAAAATGGTTAAGGTCTAACTACCCTTGGGTATTAGCTATGTTTATGAAGATTTAAATGTTGGTTTGTTGAATTCGACTGCTTATTTATCGTTGGTTTTGATATATTCTTATATCCTATTCATACTTGTAATGTGCTTAAGTATGCGACTCTATCATTCAACTAGTTCTAGGAATGCAAAAATATATAGTAGCATTGTCGAGATGGCTCTCTATATCGCTAATTTATATATCTTGAATTAAATTGTGAGTTAACAATGATTGGACTATCTTACCAGTTGCTTAAGGGAATATTTTGTTGGCATGGTGACCTAGTATAGCGTTCTTCTTCCTTTGGTAAAGACTCAGACAGTGGACTACTAGTATATAAAGAGTCGTTCAGCAGTAAGTGGGTAAAGTCTCCACCAGCTACGGTTTAATAAGATCACCATTATTAATCTCCTAAGATAGATTATATCAACAAAATATGATGCTTTATGGCGGATGCTGTTTAAATGTGACAGGAATTCTACGTGTCTAGATTTTGAAGAAAGAGTTACCGCCTAAATGTCTCGATAGAGAATGATATGCCGCCTCAAAATAAGCACTCATTGCACTAAAATAAACAAACTTGCGTTTTAAATTGGATTAATCATGTCTAATACAGTTTTCATATAATTAGCTAGACCGCTCTTCTATCTTTTGTTTATCTGCTTGCGTGTGTTATTGTGTTTTAAATTGATTTATGTCACCACCAAACCTGTGTTAGTCTCTCAAATTGAAAACCCCCCTTTAACCATTAGAACTAGGTTTAGCATATGTTTAACATAGATTAGAATTAACATAGTTTAAATTGACTTAATTTAGTTAAACCAATGATATTGACTTTAGAACTAAAGATTAACGTCTCGCTCTTGTGAATCGACCCCTACTTACCAAACGATGTACATCTGATCGGGTATACTGCTCGTTAGTGTTTTTTAGGTATAGTCGACAAAATATAAATGTAAAACTTGATAATAAATAAATACCTAAACTACAATGACACATCAATAATGCAGAAATCAAACACATAAAAATAAAAACACAAATATGTAAATTAATCTCAACTAAATCCAAACTAAATACTAATAAATAAGAATTAAACAACTTCACTCCCTCGTAGCGGCGCCAAAAACTTGATGTGTCATTGTGCATGTGTAATATTTATTATCATGTTTTACTATTTATATTTTGTCGACTATACCTAAAACAACACTAACAGATGGTTGTACCCGATCAGTTGTAGTTTTGTTGTAAGTAAGGTGTCGATCACTAAGAGCGAGAGAGTTAACTCCTAATTCTATTAGTAGTTACTTATGTTAGTCCTAATTTATTCTATGTTATACCTAAGTTAAACCTAAAACTAACGTAAAAAGGGGGGGTTTCAGCCTGAGAGCCTGGCACAAGTTTTGGTTTAATGTAGACTGAGATTGGAGACGATTTACGCACACAAGATGTTATAAATGTTAGAGGTAAGGTCAAGCCTATTGTAAGGAAAACGTATTTAACATATTTAATCTAATAAAACGCAGGTTTTAGTTAAAAAGTGCAATGATTGTCTTATCTCATTGTTGATATATCATTCCTAGATTTAGGCGTGGTTTACATCTTTCCTAAACTAAATATGGCATTTCTATCACAATTAACCACAGTCCGCATTAAGCAAATCTTGGGTGATATTTATAAATCTATCTAGGAGACAATACTAGTGAATATTGAAACCTAACTCATTGATGTGTTGTCATGTAGGTTGTATTTTATGATTATCAAGTTTTAATTTTATATTTAGCCGACTTATCCTAAAACAACACTCTAACAGGCAGAGTTACGCCGGTCATAGGTGGAGCTTCGTTGGTAGGTAGGTTCCGGAACACTAAGAGAGAGAAATTTAATCTTATATTCTATCAGTAGCTTATTTAGGTCTAATTAGTCTAATTAATTACTTGTTATTTCTAACTTATTGTTAAAACCTATGCTAAACCTAGTTCTTTTGATAAAGGGGGGGGGGGGGGGGTTTTAGCCGTAAGAGAATGGCACATGTTTTGATGGCGTCCATAACATCAATTCAACACGAATAATCACGAAAGAGATAAATCAGAAGACAAAAGAGCGGTCTATGCCAAAATATAAGAAAACTGTATTAACCATATTAAATCTGATTAAACGTTGGTTTGTTTGTTTAGTGCAATGAGTGCTTATCTCGAGGCAGCATATCATTCCTAAGACTAAGGAATTACTTTATTCTAAGACCATGACACGTTTGAATCCTGTCACAATTTAACAGTTATCCGCATTAAAGCATCTTGAGTTTAATTATCATTTATCTTAGGGATTAGAGCAAGAGTGATCTTGTTAAACCCTAGCCCATCGAGACCTTTACCACTTATTGCTTAACGGCATTTTATATACTGGTAGTCCACTGTTCAAGTCTTTACCAAAAGAATAAGAACGCTTAAAGATCACCTGCTAGTATAACTTATTCCTTAGCCAATTGTTTTAAAGATAGGACATTATTTATGATATGAAGAGCCATCCTAGTATCTAGATACTTGGTCTGTATCACTTAGACCCAGCTTGAATGAGTGGGTCGCATACTCTTAGACATAAACAAGTATGAAATGATAAACATAATTAACATGACAACGATAAATAAGCAATCGGGATTAAACAAGCCAAACACAACTCTTATTATTTAAAATGGCTAATACCAGGGGTATTAGAACATAACCATTGTAAATAATATCATAACAATAATCAAAAACCCATAGGTAAATTAAGAGTTTAGACGAATGATACCAACAATTAATGATTATCTAGAGTTACAATCTTCTATGGATTTATGTATCGATGTAGACCTTGGTGCTCTTTTTTCTCTTTAGAAATTATCCTTTGTGTTTTACGATATAGAGAATTTGATTAAGCACCCTAAAACTCGTTTTTGAGTCTTTTATTTATAGGCTCTGGAAATGAGCTGATACGCCGTATTGAGTGAGGTCAATACGGTGTATTGGAGTGAATTCCTAGCAGTGCGTGCTACTTACACAATCAATCAGTAATAACTGTCGTCAATCACATTTACTGCAGGATCTTTGATTGTCGACCAGCTGGATACGGCGTATGTATTCAGCAGGATACGCCGTAGTGGGCATTGAACGTACGCGTTTTCTTGTGAAGTTCGGGCGCTGATACGCTGTATCTTCTTTGCTGGATACGACGTATGTAGTTAGAAATAAGTAATCTTTAAATATTATCGTTTAAGCTTCAAAAAATATGCGCATTTTAGCTTGTCTTCACAATGTACTCTATAATTACTGTAATTAACAACTATAAGCAATTAAGTAACAATTCTTGCAATAATTATATAAAAGTGGGTAATTTTCTTGGGATAAATGATGCTATAAAAGTAACGTTATTTGATGTCATAAAATTTCCCTCCACTTGAATCCTACTTGTCCTCAAGTAGACTCTAGAAATTTATTGAAAATGTATCCAGACCGGAGTTAAGGATTTTTCCTTTAAGAATTCTTTCATTTAATCACATGTACAAAACCAAGCACCTCACAAAATATGGGAAATGAAAACACTCAGATCACTCAACAAATCTAGGTGGTAACATTTAATAGGTACGCTCAATTGCTCGGTCGTGATTAGTTTTCTATCATTTGCTTGGCAAGGATATACATCTCCACCACTAAAGCTAAGAAGTGACAAGTTCAAAAAGCTAAATTAGGTTAATAGGCTTAAGGGGTTAGATTACTCTTTTCAATCTCTATTCGATACAAATATTCCAGAAAAAGTGACAAAGACCATACGTACACATCCGTAACGACAGAATAGATACATATGACTGCATTCAAACCTTAACTCGAATAAGCTAAAAATAGGGTTAGTAGTCTTTTCTAAAGGTCGTAAACCAGCAGGGGTGCAAAACAAATATACATGGCCGTAACGACATAATATGTAACAACCCCAAAATCAGGTAGCAGCGGAATAGTAACATTGGGGTGTTTAGGAAAAAGAGTAATATAGGGTTTGGATCTTCTAACTTTTACCAAAAGTTAGAAACCAACAAGGTGGTTGAATTACAGATACATGGCCGTAATGACAGAATAGACATGCATGATTCGATCTCATCCTTATTCAAGTAAAACCTAAGGTTAGTTGTTAGGAAATGGAAATAAATTGCTGTTAAATAAAATTCACAAAATAAATAGATTAAGCCTGAACAAATAAGGTATATAGTTTCTAGTAACTTTCCTGACCGTTCCCATGATAAAGACTCATAATTATATACACAAACGTCTCAATCATAGAATGATAAACACAACCTAAGTTGGCGTTCCCATAACGGTCAACTTTCCAATCATCCATATTTATACATACTTTTACAAGACAAGTGGTGATATCGACCACTTTATACAAAACTATACATCGTTGATTTTTACCACATATCAACGAAAAATCGATTCTCCAAATATTTTATCGGTTTAAGTTCAATGAACCGACTATCTTCATTCTTTCCTTCTCTTTTTTGCTGTGATTTTCTATTTTTCCATTTTTTTTCTTTTTTTAACAAACCACTATGAATTCCTGGTGCAATTTCACCATCTTCACCATCATAATTTCATCCGGATAATTTTTCTTTAAACACTTCATCTTTGGACATAAAACACAATTGGGAGAGTAGCAAAATACACGAGCTACATACTTCTACATTCCTACTGCATTGTGCAATTTCCCGACCTAACCAGAGATAGAAGATTTCACTTTGACACAAGAAATACAAAACTTTACACAAAAGAAACTAGCAACTTTGATTAATAGGCTTAATCTATAGGGAAGGCTAAAGTGTAAAGGTGTAACGAAATAAACATTTGGTGATAAACAGGAATGGTTCAACAGGTTTTTCTAGGGGTATCTTACTCTTATAGTGTGAGTAAACAAAGGGTTATACGAGGGCTAACTAACCATTGTAGTTAGTTAATATTACAACATATAGGCTTTTTGGTGTATTCCTAGAAATTTACCAGTTAAACGGGTTACTCCATTTAAATCTATAGTACTCATTATTGTGGTCTCGAGTGATATACCAAGCCAAGTTCTAAAGTCCACTACATCACCGACACACTCATAATTTATGTGGAATTTTTGATAAACGTTGGGAAACAGAATAGGCTTAATTCTCACAATTGTCATTAAGCGTTAATGTGCGCGAGGTCATGTAACTAGCAATTTTTAAAAAGTATGCTAAAAAATTTTAATTTGGCATAATTTTAAGCATATAGCATATTATTTGTAAAAAGAAGGACAAGTAGGCGTTCTAATTCTCCATCCTCCCACTTAAATTATACAACGTCCTTGTTGTATAAATAAAACAGTTAAAGAAAATGGGAAATAGAATTAGAATCTTTGTCTTTCAGCTCCTTTCTAATCACTGCCTTAAATCTTGCTCCATTCACTCGACCTAGAGGCAAGGCATCATCATCATGTTTTGTTATACATATAAAACTCTGCCCCCTTTTAAAGGAATATTTTTTTACTTTAAAAGTTTTAATATCCACAAAAGGTGGTTCATATTCAGTTTTCTCGTCTTTGCTTCGCCATAGCTCTTCTTCTTCAAATCCTTCATTGTGCCAAGAATTGATAGCTTTTTATGGTATTGCTCGCATTTTTCCCAAACATCATCCACGACATACCCTTTTTTCCAACTCTTAAAGTTTACACATTTGACAAATTTTCAACCTCATTGTTAAACACTCGTTTGTACTCGTTAAATCTTCGTGAGTATGGATTACCTATTTCCTTAACATATTCTTCCTCAGCATCAAAACTGTCTAGAATCCATTCATTGAACACAATTTCTCGATCGGAGTTGTATATGTCGGTATGCCCTATTTTGACCTTTAGCCATTCATCAAATGAATAATCGCAAGGGCGAGGTCTAAATGGTTGTATCTTTGAAGATTCACTTATATTAACTTTGTTTCCTAATTCTGAATGCTCAAGTGAAAGTGGTGTAGGGTCATTATTAGGTATGTTTTGATTAGAAGTATCCCTTGTATGGCACCTTGTATCCTATTCGTCAATCGGGACAGGCGTTAGATAGTTGGTTTTATATGAGCATTTGTCAAACACTGTTGTTGTTGATGGGGTCCTATTATTATCAAACTCATAATTTTGAGCAATCCATTCATAGTATCTTCATTCACGAGTTGTATCATTCATTATCTAATTTTCGTAACGAATTGGAAGAAAGTCTGCAAATCCCATACAACTTCCTTTCACAGTACGCCTCTCATGATCCCGAAAAGATACCCATTGTCTAAGCGTTCCCTGTTTGTTTTTCCGAAAACCTAGTTATAACCATAGCAGAATTTTGAATCAGGGTCGCAAGTAGGCTACATTCCTCAATCTTCGCCACTCCCCGTCATCATAAAACATAAAACACCTGAACATGCTTACATACATGCCATCTTTTTGTCAAACCCCTTTTTTTCTAGTAAGGGGCTGGTTTGTCCGATAGTTTCATTCTGTGGATCAATTGTATCATAATTTCTAATATCTTGTTCAAATTGCAAACATGCAAGGGAATCGTATGAGAACAGATCCTGTCCTATTTCAAGAGGGTTAAAGGATTCTTCCTCCTGACTAGTGTTTTCTATGTAAACTTTTTCGATTGGACTATTAGATGAGCGAAGATTTCCATTTACGACAAATTTAATTCTATCTTTGCCAATTTCTAATGAAATTTTCTCCTAGAAGACATCTATTTGGGCATGAATGGTTTCTAGGAATGATCTTCCTAAGATAATCATTTCTCCAAGATTTTTAGGCATATCCGTAACAACAAAATCATATGGGAATTCAAACTTATCAATTTTAACCGAGGCATTTTTAACAGTGCCTAATGTTTCTCGTTGTGTTAAATTATCCATTTCGTCTGACATAGAGGCCCCCTCGAGATTATCTAACATTAGGTATTCACATATGCTTCTAGGCATGACATTATTACTAGCATCTATATTAGCCATAGCATAAGAATTATAATTACCAATTGTGAAGGGAAGAAGGAAACCTCCTGGGTTTAGCTCCGCAAGTGGCGATTGGTTGGGCAAATTTCTTGTGAAATTATCATCATTGATTGTATCTTCCATGTCCTTAGAAGAATTTTTTAAATCGACTTCTGGAGCACTTTTCTGCTTATTTTTATAAACAGCCCTACATTCATCTCTAATGGATTTTATAATAGAAATTAGTGCATCTTCCTCATTTTTTCATCTTGCTTACTCATGTGCTTTTCCAATTCTCCTTTCAACCACTCATCAAGGTCTTCTTCAGAACTTAGTTCTTTATCAAGAGACTGAGCATCGTTAGCATGAGCGGGGTCAAGTGCTTCATGTTTACTGTCAAATGAATTCTTCATCAGTTTGTGTGCCCTAACTTTTTCATCAATGCTAAATTATCCTCTCAGAATCTAATAATTTAATGTTTGTTTGGTTGGCATTAAAAAGTTATGCGGACTAGGACTTCGATGGTTGTGTTCATGGCAGATATGTTAGAAAGTGGAATCAAAAAATCTTACTGTTTGCCTTTTCAGCTCTCCTCGTTTGGATGGAAAACTAGAAGGGGGGGGTTGAATAGTTTTCTAAATTTTTGGTCTTTAAAAACTTGTAAAATACTTTGTTTGAAACTTTTTAGTGAAGTGATCTAGATATTGATATTAGATAGATAAGAAGTAAGAGATGCAAAGGAAAAGAGAGAATAGAAAGATTTCACCGGGACACAAGTATTTATAGTGGTTCGGCTACAAGGACATCTTCCTTGTCCTACTGCACTCCCTGAGTCACCTACTCGAGAGTTTGTTAAACACTAGTCACCAAGCTCCTTTCACTTGGCAGAGAAGCCTTTACAACGATGGTACACTTCTAAAGATTACAAAGATGATCACCGAAATTCTCACACACGAGAATCGATAATAACACAACTACACTTGATGTACATCTAACAATACAACAATAGATTATAGCAAAATGATCTCTTTAATAAGGTAAGAAGAATCAAGATCAAGGCACTTTTGAGGCATGCTTGAAACTTTCGCGTATTTGGTAATTCCTTTCTTGAAGTGAATTACCTACATAAGATTTAGAAAGAGATGCTAGAGAGAGAGAGAGATCAGTTGATTAGAGAGAAGATTGTATGAGAAAGGTGTGTAAAAACATGAGAAATGGCTTGGTATTTATAGCCAAAAAATGTACTGTATGCCGGTTCTGCCAGTGCTGTTTACCAATGGCACCGGCTTGCAAAACTAAGGGCACCGGCAAACAGTAACTAAATCCGGATTTTGATTTGCAAAATCTTGAGAAATCTTGTGTAATCTTATGAGATTTTCCTTGGATTTGCTGTATTTGATTATATACAAAATGAAATAATTAAATTAAAAAGTGTAAGATTAATTTGTGTAAAGTTAGGGTTTTAAAAGATTTTGTATACTTTTTCAAGTTGCATGTTTTTCTACAAAGATGGAAAATAGTAAAGAGATCATGTTTTGAAATGATAAGAGGTTTGAGAAGAATGTTTGGGCAGAATGAATATGTTTTGTCATTAATAAAACCTTAGTTTAAGTTGATTGTAAAAATTATTTGTTTTAACCGGTTTATTTGTATTGACAATCTCCCCCTTTTTTTGATGACAAATTTTTTTAGGTTAAATGGATGATTAGATTTATATCTAGATTTGGTCACTTTCTTTCTCCCCCTTTTTGTCAAAACAAAAATGGAGTGAAAATGTACGAAAAATGTAGAGATATTATTAAGATGGAAAGCACCCCCTTGATGAATGCTACAAAACAAATATGTTAGAAACAATGAGATATGCTCCCCCTTGCTTTGTGAGTACCTACAAAGAAAAGTTAGAGGTCCAAAAAATAGAGAAGCCTATTGTAAAACCGGATAGCCGGTGCTGTACAATGAAGGGCACCGGTTTGTTAGAGAAGGGCACCGGCTGACTTAAAAAGTCAAAGTCCACAAATTTTACACATAATTTTTGAAGAAAATAACAAATGTGAAAACACAAATGGCCTTTATTCAAGTACAATAACATAAAAGACAATACAACAACAAGAGATTCGAAGGATTCCTATTGAATCTACTTAGTTTTATTCTACTACTTAATGTCCTATTTATTTAATATTATGAGTTATGACATTTAGGCGGTCAAGAATGTGATTGAGAATGAATCTCATTTCTCCTTGGAGGTTGTCGATCAAGACTTGAGTTCTTTGGCAATATTTACAAAACATTTCATGGGTGAGCAAAGGAAAAGGGTTGTTAGGTCCCAATGGCGGAAGAGGAGGGAATTGAGGTGGTGGAGGAGGCAAGCATTGAGGAAGGAGTGGAGGAGGTGTTGGTTCTAGTTCCGGAGTTGGCGAAGGAAAAGAGGAGTTCATAGGAGGAATAGGAGGTGGCTCATTTGCCATACGTTCAATGGTTGCAAAGGATGGTCTAGGAGGTAATGGATTAGATTTTGACGGTGGAAGATCACCTAGCACATCAAGTAGAGATGGAGAAGATGGTGGATTAGCAAACAAGAGTTCAATGGGGTCAAGGTTAATAGTTACCGGTGAAGTGAGATTAGACGGTTGGGTAGGAGCAGGTGGTAGTGAAGTTAATAGAGAAGGAGTTGTCTTAGGAATAAGCAAGCAATTTTCATTTGAGTTAGTTTTTATTGGAGATAGTGGTGGAGAGATTATTGGAGAAGTTGGTGGAGCTCTCGATGTGTAGTTCGATGGTGGAGAGAATGGTTGATAAGGAGGAGATGCGGTTCTTGGATTGCTAAATCAACATGGCCTAACACTCATTCTCGCTGTTCATTTTAGATTAGTTTTATTCTCTTTAGGCATTGTGAAGAAAAGGTATTACAAGAGAGATAGATGAAGGAGAAGAGCAAAATGATGTACTATTTATAGAAGAGAATTGTGTTAGACTTAAATGTTTTGCTTCCTAATTTGGTTAAAATCTAATGATGAGATTGTGGTAAGGGTCAACTTCTACTCTTAGAACCTAAGTGATGTGACAAGGAGGGAAAAGTTTGATTTGAATTTGAAATATTCGTATAATAATACCTGAGAACAGTCTTGCCGGTTCTGTCGGTGCTATTTAAAGAAGGGCACAGGTTTGAAAAGTGAATGGCACCGGCAAACGGGCAGACAGGATTTTTGGTAGAGTTTTTTTTAAGAAAAATTTGATATGTTGGAGGTGCAGTTTTTCTTGACTCGATGATACAAAAAAATTGTTTTATTTTGATAGAAAAACTCTAAGCCTCCTTTTAATGTAGCTACAATGAACGTGTTTGAAAAGACATATTGGCCATGTGTTTCTATGAATACGTTCATTAGACAAGTCATACAAAAACGTTTTTATTTGTATTAAGCAATGTAGTAAGAGATGAGAAAATGATATGACACAAATGAGGAAGAATTAAAAGAAAAGTGTTTTAAATGGTTGGTTCCATTAATCCAAGACCTAGTCGAAGAAGATTAAAAGGTTCTCTTTTGAGGGGTTTGGTTAGAATGTCGGTAATATAGTCTTCGAACGCAACCTTTTCGATGGAGATATTACCTTTTTGAACGTTATCTCAGAGAAAATGATGACGGATTTCTATATGTTTAGTGCGAGAGTGAAGAACGAGATTTTTGCTCAAGTCTGTGGCTCCTTTATTGTCACAAAGAACAGGTATGTCATTTAACTTAACTTCATAATCTACTAAAGCTTGTTTCATCCATAAGGCTGGTTGACAAGCTTTTCTGGCGGACACGTATTTGACTTTGGTGGTTGAGATAGCTAAGGCAGTTTGTTTCTTGGACATCCATGAGGTTAGACAACACCCTACGAAAGTACATACACCACTAGTGCTTTTTCGATTGAAATAGTCTCCCGCGTGGTCGGAATCGGCATAGACAATAGTCTCAAGACCGGTTCCTTTAGGATACTATAAGCCTAGGTGGGAAGTACCTTTGATGTAACGGAAGATTCGTTTTACGGCTTCGAGGTGAGAAGTTTAAGGAGCTTCTTGAAAACGAGCGCAAAGACATACACTAAACATGATATCAGGGCGACTAGCGGTTAGATAGAGTAAACTACCAATCATACCATGATATTTAGTGTCGTCGATGGGTTTGCCTTTTTCATCACGGGTGAGTTTGGTTTCGGAGGACATAGGATTTTTGATTGGTTTGGCATTTTCAAGACCGAATTCTTCAACATTTCTTTCACATATTTAGATTGGTTGAAGAAGATTCCATCTTTGAATTGTTTGATTTGCAAACCAAGGAAGAAATTCAATTCACCCATCATACTCATTTCAAACTCATCGTGCATGATTTTGGAGAAATCATCACATAAGTCTTGACAAGTTGATCCGAAGATAATGTCGTCCACATAGATTTGGACAATGACGATATGTGAATCCTTTTTCTTAGTAAATAAGGTGTTATCTACTAAGCCCATGGTGTACATATGATCAAGAAGAAAGGCTTTGAGACGATCATACCAAGCTTTGGGTGCTTGTTTGAGACCGTAGAGAGCTTTTTTGAGTTTAAACACATGATTAGGTTTTTCAAAATCTACAAAACCAGGAGGTTGGGTTACATACACTTCTTCGTTTATAAAACCATTTAGGAAAGCACTCTTGACATCTATTTGAAAGAGTTTAAAGTCATGAGCACATGCATACGCAAGAAGGATTCTTATAGATTCTAATCTTGCCACCGGGGCATAGGTTTCATCAAAGTCTATTCCTTCTTGTTGATTGTATCCTTGTGCTACAAGTCTAGCTTTATTTCTAGACACAACACCATTTTTGTCAAGTTTTTTTTGAAGACCCATTTTGTACTGATGACAGTTTGATTTTTAGGAGGAGGAACAAGACACCACACGTCATTGGATTTAAATGGATTTAGTTCTTCTTGCATAGCCATAGTCTAATTTTCGTCTTGTATGGCTTCTTTAATGTTTTTGGGTTCTACAGAGGAGACAAAACAAAAGAAGTTGCTTTGATTTTGAACTTGAGATCTTAGAGTCCTTTGATTAAGGTTTCCTATGACGGTTTTTAAGGGATGGTCTTTAGATTCTTTAATGTTTGAGATTTGTTTATTTAATGGTTCATTTTTCTTGACTTCTAAGTCTTTATTTTCATTTTCTATGATGTCGACTTCTAGTAAGTCATCATCTATTAAAGGAGGTGAACTAGGAGGAGGAGTTTCATCAAACTTGACATTGAGAGATTCTTTGACTTTCATGGTTTCTTTATTTAGAACTACATAAGCTTTGCTATTAGGGGAATATCCTAAGAAAATACCTTCGGTTGATTTAGGGTCAAATTTGGTAAGGTAGTCTTTGGTATTTAAAATGAAACATTTACTACCAAAAACTTTGAAATATTCTAAGTTAGGTTTTCTATCTTTGAAAAGCTCATAAGGAGTTTTTTCGAGGAAAGGTCTAATAAGAATTCTATTTAGAATGTAGGTGGAGGTGTCAACCGTATTGCACCAAAACTTTTGAGGAATTGATTGTTCATTTAGCAATGTTCTACTTATTTCTTGTAAGGTTCTATTCTTACGTTCTACTACCCCATTTGATTATGGAGTATGTGGAGCCAAAAAATTATGAGTAATGCCATTATCATCACAAAAATCTACGAATTGTACTTCATTATCAAATTCCCAACCATGATCCGTATGTATTGAAATAATGGGGCAACCCTTTTGGTTTTGAATCTTTTTACTTAGGATTTCAAAGTGATCAAAAGCTTCATTTTTATGTTTTAAAAATCTTGTCCAAGTGTATCTTGAATAATCGTCAACGATGACCAAAGTGTAGAAGTTGCCTCCGTAACTTTGGACGGCTGACAGACCAAATAAGTCCATATGCAAAAGTTCTAAACATTTAGAAGTAGAAACCATGTTTTTAGCCTAATGACTTTCATGTACTTGTTTTCCAACGTTGCAAGCGTCGTAAAAATATTTTTCAAAATTTAGTTTTGGTAAGTTTCTAACAAGTTCTTTAGATGATAGCGATTGTATAAGTCGCATATTGGCGTGACCCAATCTTCGATGCCATAAGGTCGAAGTATCATCTATAAAGGTTAGACAAAGGACGTATTTTGGTGAGTTCCCCATTTTCATAATGTAGAGGCCATTTTTCCTAATTCCATTTCCTAAGGTTATGCCATTTTTAATTATTTTTCTACCGGTTTCACTAAATAGTACATTGCACTTTTTATCGCAAATTTGACCTATGCTAAGAAGATTAAAACTAAGATTTTCAACGTGACTAACATCATTGATGGTGAGAGAGTTATGAGAAATTTTACCTTTACCGATGATCTTGCTTTTAGTGTTACTACCAAACAACACGTTACCTCCATTAATAGGTTTATAAGATGAGAAGAGATCTTCGTTTCCCGTCATGTTTCTAGTACAACCGCTATCTTGAATCCATTCATCAGGGTCAAATTTAACCTTTTGTCGAACCAAGATACATAAAACAACTCAAGCATTTGGTCCCCAATATCTCATGGGTCCGTTAGTGTTATGCATACTGATTGGTTGTCCATTACCACTGCATACGAATGAAGCCACCTAAAAGGACGCGTGTCATTTTTTTGACCGGTTAGATCATTGCATGAAAATCCTCAATCCGTGTGTGCAAGAATGGGAGGCAATGATTGGCCACTCATTCTGTCAATGATTGGCAAAAATTTACAAATCTAACCCTCTCTCACCCTTCATAACAAGCCCGCCACCCTTCCATTTTCATAGCTAGGCCTTTATTTTTCTTAGTCTTAGTTTTGCATTTGTAGCTTCTTTTAGATTAGTAATAGCTAATTTTACTTTTTTCTGCTTATTGTACCTAGCTTATTTCGCGAACTTAATGTAATGATGTAATGAAAATGGTTTGAAGTGGATTGAAGATCTCGTTTTGCTTTTTGTTTACTTAAATCTCTCGATAATTTTGCTTTTTATGTGGCTTATTCAATAAGCTAATTTTTCGTCCTTATTTTCGTAGCTTATTATTGTCAAAAGTTCTTAACGACTTAGATAATGACTCCTAAAAGCTTTCCAAGCTAATTCGACTCATTCTAAATCGTTTTTAAGTACTTTTCGAATTAAATAGCTAAAATAAGCTCGAATTTTGCTTATTTTTGTGCTTAATTTGTTTTTGACTTATTAGGAGCTTATATTTTCTGTAAAGATAAGCTTCTAATCAGCTTATTTGGTTAAAAAGCGAGCTTATATTGCTAGATTGATATTTTGAGAACTTATTTGCTTAATCACTTTGTCGTTTGATTGATTTAAATTCTTATAGCTTATTTTAAGTCCTTGTTGCTGTTTTTCGTTGCTCTTTGAAGTGATTGAATGCTATTTCATTTTCGTTAAGGCTTTATTTAGTGATCTTAGTATGAATCTCGTTTTTTAGCTTAATTTTTCTTTAGCTTATTGTCATGTTTCTTGGATATTTTGTTCTTGATCTTACTAGTTTTTTTTAGAAGTGCTTATTTCGTGATGCTTTTGATAATTTCTTAGTCTCTTTTGCTTATTTAGATCTCATTAGATAATCGACGTTTGTTTTGAAAATAGGTAGTGCTTAATTTTGTGGTTTAAACTTTCATTTGCTATCTCCAAATTGCTATTTGTTCTTAGTTGTTCGATTATATGAAATAATGGCCTAAATCTGATTTTTTTCTTATTCATGCGAGCTTAATCTGTAAATGTGGGTTTCTATGTTTGGCTTATCTTTGAAGCTTGTTTTAGCTTAATTTGTTACTTGTGTTCTAATCAGTGCGTTTAGTTTATGACAATTTGACCTTGGATATCATTTGGGCTTTCGGTTTAGTATGTAGAAAGTCTGGGCCACACCTTGTAAATTTGGCTTACAATTATCTTTGGGCTTTAATTGGTTAGTTAATGATATTTAGGCCATGTGATTTATTGAGACCTGCGAATATAGAAAAGAAATTGCAAAGTGAAAGTAGTGTAACTAGTTTAAATGTTAACAGTTTATTGTTTGTGTTTTGTGATTTGGGTACCAGTCAACTCACGAGGTGCGGAGCTTAAGGGTTTATTTAGCTAGACCGAATTTTATTATTTGCTTTAGCTAAATAAATCGGGTAGTTTTCGTTTAATTGCGGGTCTTCAATTCGGTTCAATTTTTTTATCCATTTTCAATTAATTAGTGTAGCTTAGTTTAATAATGTTTTGCTATGCTTATTTTATTGTTATGAGTAGTGAGTAGATATCTTGTGTTTGCTAAGTGATTAGTGATTTGGAATTTAGGTGCGGGTTTAAAAAGATTTAAAAAAAATAATTAGTCATTAGTATTTTCTTTTCGATTTACATTTCGTCATTTATTTTTAGTGCAATTTAATTTCTTGTTATTTATTTTTTAAGCATTTTATTATTCATTTAATTTCTTTAAGCCCGCACTTAATGAATATTTCACGTCACTTAGCAAGCATATTAGTCATTTATATTTTTAGATCATTTTTTTGTATAATCTCATAGATTTAATCTTAGATTTATAATTAGTATAACTTAGCGTGTTTTTTATATGCTTTTCCCTTTAGTAGATTTAGAAAACAAAATCAAAAATCTTTTAAAATCATTCAAAACGCGCGATCACGGACTTAACCGATTTTCAATTCGCACTTCGTTGGGGAATAAACGACCCGGGAGGTTTTAGAGATATTACTTTGGTTAAAAGTGAATTTCTTTAACCCGTTGAAAAATACTTAACTATACTATAATTGTTATCTTCTTTATTATTACGTATATATATATATATGTGTGTGTTGATTTGGACGGATTAGTCTCCTATCATAATGGAAGACTCATACCTTGATCTGGAGGAACAAACCTGATTTAGACACCTTGAGCATGGATGACCTATACAACAATCTGAATATTTATGAAACTGAAGTTAAAGGGTCATTAAGCTCAAACCAAAATTCACAAAATGTGGCTTTTATGTCTTCCAATAACTCTAGAAGTTCCAATCAAGCTCATGGTTCTAACCCTGCCAATACTGATAGTATGAGTGACGTTATGATCTATTCTTTCTTTACAAACCAATCCAACAGTCCACAATTACATAATGAGGACTTACAATAGATTGATGTTGATGACTTGGAAGAGATGGATCTAAAGTGGCAGATGGCTATGCTAACCATGAGAGCCATAAGATTCCTAAATAAGGTAATCGGGAAAGCTAGAGCAAGCCTGCCAACCCCCCTTTACATAAATTTAATATTAACCAAACCCAAGTGAGAAGTCCATAGAAGTCGTAGTGTATCTCCGTGACAAATGAAACAAGGTTTCTGTTGAGAGAAACCGAATGGCAGGGGATGGTTGTGCATTGCATCACTGAGTCCATGATGTTCTGTGCTTCATATAACTGCATCTACATTGTGATTCTGATAGCATATGTATTGACACCAGTCTCTGCTAAGTGTGTGGAGGGGCTACTTTCTTTAAGACCCTGTATCCAAAACATTTCTTTTTAATCGTCAACCCTTTCAATATTTACCAAGACGTCATTACTATCACCTTGTTGTGATTGTTCCAGTGTTTACTAAATCTTAGTCGGAGGCATTCTTCCCTATACACGAATTCATCTCCAATCATTACCTAAGGCTGCTAAATTCAAAACTATGGAGTGTCCTTGGGTAGATCCATCCGGTTTCTCTGGGTTGGATCAAGGACAAATACCTAACCTTACCCACCCTTATGACTTTCAGAAATCGATCGAAATAAAGATGTTGTAGGAGTATGAGATCTGTAACCATAAAACTTTTTCGAAGAGAATCAACACTTGAGTCGAGTACGATCACTTATTCTTTGTACAAGATCAATTTTAAATACATTTCTCTCCCCTTATTTTGTATACATACTAATTCAACTCTGAGGATTTGAAAATATCTTAGTGATTAAAATTTGGTCTTGAAATACCATATGGAGAAAAACTTATTATACTTATGCATGAATTAAATGGAACAAACTTGCTCCCCCCTCCGATTTTACATATTATGCACACGAAAAACAATATACCAAGTAGTAAATGAATATAAAAATTAAGGGTTAGGCATTGTTTGAGCACATACTTTTGAAAGCTTATGATAGTCCCATTGAAAATTCTGAAAAATTGTGGCTCAAATTCATCTAATCAACTTATAACTATCAAACAATTTAATAGTTATTATTATTCCTTACTGATATAAATGACCTTTTATAATGTGTTGAATACATAAGAATCGTCATGTTATGATGTATCCACAATCATTAAAACATTTTTTTTCAGAAAAATCCCCCTCAAACATTGACTCATTTAAAAAAATGACACCAAATGTAGAATAATTGTCTTGTAAAACAATATGAGGGAATAGGAGTGTTGAAACACAACAATTTTTGAAAGATGTATTGAATTGGATCATAGAAAAAATCTTGAAAAATTTATGTTCAACTTTTTGAAAAAAACCAAATGTTAGATGACTTCCTTCTAACGCTAAGGATAAGCGCACTTATGCATACACTCTCCATTGGTACCGTTCGGGACCGAGTTGCAAGTCTGATAGTGAATAACAATCATCAAGAAAAATTAGAAATGACATGTTTAGAAACATTTGAAACTCCTTGTTTAAAACTTCTTGTTTACCACGCCCGTGTTGATGTTAATGCAACATTTTCTAGGTATCGTCAAAGTTATTAATTCCCAAGAGACTGTCGAGAAGAATATTTTTTTGAACATTTTTTTGATTTTGATTTTGTATATTCTTTGAAATTTTATCTTGTTTGTATTTTTGTTTTATAAAAATATTTAACATGTTGACCTTCAACATTGTTATGTTGATGGAAAATGAGTAATTCCAACTCGTGACGTGATGTAGATGTCCTTGAGCTGCTGGAGGAACAACTTTTGGAACCAGCTTTGAACTTGACAGTTCATTGCTGTGGTCGTGAATTCCGAGTTCTGAACTGTTATGATCAGAAGTCATTGCTTATTCATCAAATGAAAATTCCTTGAAGCCCTGGTTTCTCAGATATCAGTCTTTTTAGCAACCAACCTCGGAGTCCTTCCTTTGTAATGATTGAAAGATTGGAACCTGCATGTATGATTAAGTGTTAACCATGAACGACATTCAAGAGTTTGTTTACATTCATACTGGTTAATGATATCGTCATTTGAACCATTTGTGGGTTCACTGTCAACCTTGGTTGTGCTAGATGTGAATATCTTTCCAGTAGGAACCCACCTAAGACCAACAGTCTTGAAAATTTTACCCGTTGGTTTCCACCTAAGACAAGATCTATGAGTCATTGTTTTCTCATGCACAACGGAAGTCTTTTTGATTGAAGACCTATGTCTTTTTGGGATCTGTCTTTTTGGTTTCTTTGCAAAACTTGTTTGCTCTACGGGTATGTATCTTTTTGTTGTCTTATTGGATGGCACGCTACATGTGAAGTTGACTTCATTCAAGAAATTTTGTTACACAAGAATCATGAAATTGGCATTAAAAGACCATTTCTGACTTGGTTGAGCAAACAAAATGTTGAAGTTAGAAAAACATCCAGAATTTTCTAGAGTGTTCTGCTATGGGCACAGTCTTTGTCGTGACGCAACTACTCTTAGATGCAAGCCAATTCATAGACTTTTGGTTATTGATCCTAGGTTTTGGTTTGCTACCATTTGCCGTGCTTTTTGATCTAGCAGAAGGCATCACACTAGGTTTTAAATTCCTACTACTTTCTTATGTCTTTTTCTTAGCTTCCTCTAGGTAGTGATTATGAACCATGTCATTTGAGCTATACCTAGATGAGCCAGGTGCAATCATGGGAAGAGTTTGCAACAGCAGATTCTCTTTCCTTAGTCAAATAATGTGTAGTGACTAGTTTTGACAAATCGTTGTTGACATCAACTTGGGAGGCAAACCGTTGCTTTTGAAAATCTAGGTCGTTCAGCACTTAAAACGCATCGGTTGTCTAACAAATGATTGTTTCTACGGTGTTGTAAAAGCCGGTATCCCTAAGATTGACGATTTTGCAAACGTAGTATTAACACTAATTCCTGTTAATTTCGCTTAACTCATTTATTTAAAATGCTGCTATTGCAAACCCTTTTCCATGAAGTTGAGCTTTAAAATTAACATTATTTGCATCTCAAAGAAATTTGTGTTTCTATTTCTTATCTCGTTGTCTGATATATACATTTCTTTGTAATTCCTTTTCAAAGGTCTCATTTTCCATGAGTAACTTAGCCACTTATGTTCCAATCGATGTTATTGATTTCAATTACATCTATGTCATGTTATATCTTGAGGCTTCCATTACTTTTTACTTTCGAAAATTGACCATTGATTAGCCCTCTTTTAAAGCTAGATTTTGATATTTAAAGTTCAATATATAACAAAATGTACTTCCATTCTTAAAAAAACTTTTTAAACATTGGGCAACAGGTCTTTTTTTTGAGATACATATTTATCAAATTTGCGTAGATAGATTTTGAGAGTCTTGTTGTCAGGTTATCAGTAATGTAGCAGGCAAAGGGACATGTGTCATGAACGATGTTCATAATCAGGTGAATCCTATTTCCTTCATTATTGAATTCAAGTTGCTTCAGTAATGCTGTGTCCAGTAGCAATTTATGATTTCAGCAGTTGTTTGTACCTCAACCATTGGCTCTTCATCATATATGGGTTTTGAAATCTGCCTCATCAACATGTGCATCATTCCCTGATCTACTGCTTGTATCCTGCTCTTTTGATTCTGTCCTACTGCTTTCCTTTCTTGTGTTAACCAACTAACATCAATGCTTGCCCGACAACCTTTTTCCGTCTCTCCTCTGTCTGAATCTTCTTTAATTCACGACCAGCTGTCATCTCCCCTCGTTTATGCTGTGCTCTTTCATCAATCGACTTTTTAACAGATTCCATGTGTTGGATTAGTGTGTCACGTAATTCTGGAATCGCGAGTTGAGTGTATTATAGAAAGTAGTTGCGTGTCATTACAACATATTCATCATCCAAATAAATCCGTGACTTGATAAACATCTGAAACTGTGTCTCGATACTTAAAAAGAAGCATTTGATCCAATCTCATGAAGATTCATCTTTGTCACGTTGCTTATCTAGTTGATCCCACGAAAGGAACATTGTGCAGTGAAAGTCCTCAATAATCTTGACCAAAGAGTGTTGCAAATGCACTTTGAAACCAGACCTCGTTTCAGTTCCTTTAAGGTCGTTGTTTGAAATAAGCTGAGGTGTGGAATGAAATTGTCCAAGAGATACCATGCAACTCTTCTTTGCTTTATCTTGAATTTGTTGCATTTTTTGTTTGTCCGAATTAGAACACAAAGATAAAGTATCTTTCGTTTCCATTGTTCCGAAAATCATGAAGTGAAAAATATTTGTAGGATCTTAAGTAGGTGAAGTGATTGTTGTTGTGGATTGAAATCAATTAACGTTCATGGGATTTTACCAAAGCTATTGACTTTAAAAGTAAAAAGAATCAACTATTTTAACGGGATTTTACTAAATCAGAAGAAATCGTGAAACAATAAATTGTTTGTTTTGAAGAAACTTGAGCTTTTGTTGACGATTTATGAGCTTAAAAAGTGAAAAATATTTGTAGGATCTTAAGTAGGTGAAGTGATTGTTGTTGTGGATTGAAATCAATTAACGTTCATGGGATTTTACAAATCTATGACTTAAACCGTAAAAAGAATCAACTTTTACGGGATTTTACTAAATCAAGAAGAAATCGTGAAACAATAATTGTTGTTGTTGAAGAACTTGAGCTTTTTGTTGACGTATTTTATTGAGCTTAAAACGATGACCGAATACCCACACATTTATAACTGCTAAAATGATTAACGGGTGATTAAATCATAAACATAGCCTAAATGTGTAAATCAAAATCCAAGTCTCGTAGCTTAACGGTTGTCAAATGAAGTTTGTAGGACTAAAAAAATGTAAAAACGATCACATTTGAGGACAAACCGGGCTGTTTTATTTAGTCCTAAAGGACAACGATGTTAACAAGAATTAACTCTGAGGGTTTAATAAACAACCAAGGGACGAACTGTGAAAGTATAATTGCGGAGACCAAGAGGACTAAAGTTGACAAATGGAAATACTTTGATAAAAAACAATTCCCGGCTCTATAGTAAGTCGTATTCTTCGAGTATACATGATAAAATTGGCAATGTATATGTTTTTGAATCTCGCGGAAGTTCGAACGTTATCGACGGTAAAAACAAAATATACCACGTAGATCGAAAATGAGTCACGATCGCAACGGTGTATGTCTTAAGTCCTGTCGTTGACCGACACTCGAAACCGAAAAACCCAAAACAAGTCGAAACTAACGTGCTTAATGCTAGATAGTATGTCATGTTTCATCTCTCAAGATCTGGAATACATGTTTCGCTCGAGTTATAACAAGTTTGGCATGGTTTCGTTCTATAAAATGTAATATTTCGCTCGAGTGAAACCTGTTTACATGTTTCGCTTAACTTGTGACAACATATTTCGCTTAACCTTGTTCAACATATTTCGTTTGTCTTTAAACATACATGTTTCGCTTAACCTGTACTTTCGAGATTCTTGTCTTGTAGCCTAAACACAAAACTGTCCTTTTCGATTCAGCTAGAAAACAGGATCTATGTCTCCCTTGTCTTTTTCAAATTGTTGAGGACCACAAAATAAGCAAGCCAAAAAGCTTGAAAATAAGCTTTGTTAACCCAAAAAATAAGCACTCCAAAAAGCCAAAAAAAAAACTTGAAATAAGCTTGTTTTTCGACTAGAATAAGCTTCGAAAATAAGTTAACAAATAGGCTACGATAAGGACAACAAATAAGCAACGTATTAAGAGTCTCCAAAAAGCTTTCGAAAAGCTGTATTCCCCCACATATAAGTCACGTAAAACAAACCCAATAAGCCACTTAAGCTTTTAGAGAATTTTTTTTTTGACAAAATACAACACATGTTGTTCCCTTTTAACACACCAAAACACACTGTTGTTATTGATTGTTTAAAAGAAATGTGCACGTGACCTAGTATTAAGAGAAAGAAACAAAAGAAATAAAGGAAGAGTTGTAAGAAATAAAAAAGACTGTGATTATGATTAAATCAGTATAAGGTCAGACACATCCTTTTAAAATTTTCTAGTATGATTAATGAATTTAAAAGATAAGATAAAAAATAATCCGAATAAGAGAATGCTCAAATAACCCGAATAAGCTCAAATAAGCAATACCACAACGTGATCACAAAACCCACCCGTGGCGAGTGATACCAAATGTCAGAATCCAAAAAATCACTTCACTTTATTATGATGAACAAGAAAAGTAAGATTGGATGATGAAAGAAAATGTAAAATGAGGAGAAAGTGAAGAATGATATGTTTACTTGCAAATGGGAATTAAAATGACCAACCCGCCTTACCTTCCTTGGTGAGGTGTATATGTATCAAAACTAAAAGGCTTTCATGCCTTTAGTAATTCTACGGGCCGGGCTCGGGATTACTTGGGCTTTCGCCCGATACACGTGACCGGTTAGCTTACATATAAGAGCCCGTTTACCCGTCTAGCCTATTACAACGTATATTAATTAATGACAGAGACCTAATATAATTAATGAACGAACTTCCATTGTTTGACCTCAATATTTTGAGCTAACACACCATCATTGCTATCCGAGGGAAGATGTATCAACCAACACTCAAGACTTTCTTGCTTGACGCGATAACTTGTACTTTTCTTTCTTGTTCTTTGCAATCTCCAAGTCCTTTTCAAGAACTATTTCATAGACTTTGAGGTTGCCAACAAGTTCGTCTAGAGATAGCTTTGACAAGTCTTTGGATTCCTCTATCGCCGTTACCTTTGGTCGCCATTTTGATGGAAGAGCCCTCAAGAATTTCCTAACATGGTTACGACTTGAAAAAGATTCATCAAGTGCTTTAAGAGAAGTAATAATGGTATTAAATCTAGAAAAGGCACAATCAATGGTTTCATCATCGGTAATCGTAAACTCCTTATATTTTTGAACAAAAAGATCTATTTTATTATCTTTAACTTGTTTGTTACCTTGATGAGTAGTTATTAAAGAATCCTAAATATTTTGAGCCGTGTCACACATGAAAATTCTTTCATATTCCTTTTTAGGTAAAGCATTGTATAAAACCATTTTAGCTTCATCATTTTTAGAAAGCATTTTCTTTTGATTTTCATTAAGTTTTTCATATGGTGTAACAACATCCTTGCCATCCTTGTCTTTGATGGTAGGTTTGTAGTTACCATGAGCTATGATATACCAAAGATCAATTTCCTTTATAACTTTACGAAGATTCAAACGGTTATTTCCAATAATAATACAATTTGCCTCGAAGAGAGATGGTCATTGCATAGATTGACCTTCTTTGTAGTTTTCCAAATCCATAATCGTTTAAAGTTTAAAGATTAAAATACAATTTATTTTAAAACTTTAGTAACCTAGCTCTTGATGCCAATTGTGGAAAACTAGAAAGGGGGGGGGGTGTTGAATAGTTTTCTAAATTTTTGGTCTTTAAAAACTTGTAAAATACTTTGTTTGAAACTTTTTAGTAAAGTGATCTAGATATTGATATTAGATAGATTAGAAGTAAGAGATGCAAAGGAAAAGAGAGAATAGAAAGATATCACCGGGACACAAGTATTTATAGTGGTTCAGCTACAAGGACACCTTCATTGCCCTACTCCACTCCTCGAGTCACTTGCTCAAGAGTTTGCTAAACACTAGTCACCGAGCTCTTTTCACTTGGCGGAGAAGCCTTCACAACGATTGTACACTTTTAAAGATTACAAAGATGATCACCGAATTTCTCACACACAAGAATCGATAATAACACAACTACACTTGATGTACAACTAACAATACAACAATAGATTATAGCAAAATGATCTCTTGAATAAGGTAAGAAGAATCAAGATCAAGGCACTTTTGAGGCGTGCTTGTAACTTTCGCGTATTTGGCTATTCCTTTCTTGAAGTGAATTACCTACACAAGATTTAGAAAGAGATGCTAGAGAGAGAGAGATCAGTTGATTAGAGAGAAGATTGTATGAGAAAGTTGTGTAAAAACATGAGAAATGGCTTGGTATTTATAGCCAAAAAATTTACTGTAGGCCGGTTCTGCCGGTGTTGTTTACCAATGGCATCGGCTTGCAAAACTTAAGGGAATCGGCAAACAGTAACTAAATCCGGATTTTGATTTGCAAAATCTTGAGAAGTCTTGTGTAATCTTATGAGATTTTCCTT
The DNA here is from genome assembly GCA_026074375.1 of Tanacetum coccineum. Taxonomy (NCBI): domain Eukaryota; kingdom Viridiplantae; phylum Streptophyta; class Magnoliopsida; order Asterales; family Asteraceae; genus Tanacetum; species Tanacetum coccineum. The sequence continues at coordinate 33,126 of BQNB010035610.1, forward strand.
GGATTTGCTGCATTTGATTATATACAAAATGAAATAATTAAATTAAAAAGTGTAAGATTAATTTGTGTAAAGTTAGGGTTTTAAAAGATTTTGTATACTTTTTCAAGTTGCATGTTTTTCTACAAAGATGGAAAATAGTAAAGAGATCATGTTTTGAGATGATAAGAGGTTTGAGAAGAATGGTTGGGAAGAATGTATATGTTTTGTCATTAATAAAACCTTAGTTTAAGTTAATTGTAAAAATGTTTTGTTTTAACCGGTTTATTTGTATTAACAGATGAAGCTCCAGATTTCATAATCAAGTTTCTTAAGATGATCCAGGTGCGGCTTCAAGTGTATGTCCGAAGAATCAGAACAGATAATGGAACTGAATTTGTTAATCAAACTTTGCATGAATATTATGAGAAGATTGGCATCTCTCATGAAACATCTATTGCTCGCTCCCCACAGCAAAATGGTGTCGTTGAAAGACGAAATCGTACGCTAATTGAAGTTGCCCGCACAATGTTGATTTATGCAAAAGCTCCGTTATTTTTATTGGTAGAAGCAGTTGCTACCGTATGTTACACCCAAAATCTTTCCATCATACGCCTTCGTCACGGTAAAATACGATATGAGATTTTACATGACAAACCTCCCGACTTATCATTCTTCCATGTATTTGGTGCACTCTGCTATCCAATAAATGATAGTGAGAATTTGGGTAAGTTACAACTGAAGGCTGATATTGGTATTTTCATTGGTTATGCACCCATAAAGAAAGCATTTTGAATTTACAACCGACGTACCAGACAAATTATTGAGACAATTCATGTAGATTTTGATGAGCTGACTACGATGGCTTCTGAACACAGCAGTTCAGGACCCGCACTTCATGAAATGACTCCTGCAATAATCAGTTCAGGACTCGTGCCAAACCCTCCTCCTTCAACACTGTTTGTACCACCCACAAGAACTGATTAGGATATATTGTTTCAACCAATGTTTGATGAATTACTCACTCCTTCACCAAGTGTTGATTTCCCTGCCCCTGAAGTTATTGCTCCAATTAATGAAGTAGTTGCTCCAGTTCCCGCTGTATCAACCGGTTCACCTTCCTCAACAACAGTTGACCAAGATGCACCTTCACCAAGTAACTCTCAAACAACACCCAAAACTCACCCTCTGGTCATTCCTAACGATGTTGAAGAAGATATTCATAATATTAAAGGTGCACATATGGGTAATGATCTGTACTTTGGTATCCCAATTCCAGAAATCCCTTCTAATCAATCTTCATCGTCGGATTCTATTCATACAATAGTGCATCCTGATCAACAAATTTCTAAACATCATAGCAAATGGACTAAGGATCATCCACTTGAAAACATAATCGGTGAACTCGCTAGACCAGTTTCCATAAGGCTTCAATTACATAAGCAAGCTCTTTTCTATTACTATGATGCTTTCCTTACTACTGTTGAACCCAAGACGTATAAAGATGCTTTGACTCAATCCTGCTGGATCGAAGCAATGCAAGAAGATCTCAATGAGTTCGAACGCCTTGAAGTATGTGAGCTCGTACCCCGACTAGATAAAATTATGGTTATTACTTTGAAGTGGATCTACAAAGTAAAGCTAGATGAACTGGGAGGTATTCTAAAGAACAAGGCTCGATTAGTGGCTCGTGGTTACCGTCAAGAAGAGGGAATTGATTTTGAAGAGTCTTTTGCTCCGGTTGCAAGATTAGAGGCTATAAGGATTTTTCTTGCATTTGCCACTCACATGAACATGGTCATCTACCAAATGGATATCAAGACTGCGTTTCTGAATGGTAATTTGCGAGAAGAGGTTTATGTTAGCCAGCCAGACGGTTTTGTAGATCCAGATAACCCCAATCACGTGTACAAGCTAAAGAAAGCTCTTTATGGGTTGAAACAAGCTCCACGAGCGTGGTATGACATGTTGTCTTCGTTCCTAATATCCCAAGACTTCTCCAAAGGCTCGGTGGATTGATAAGTGTAAAATACACATATCTATTTATGGTTAAAATATCCCAATTAAACCCAAAACAGATCAAAAATGGCAACAATATGCTTGTATTTGTGTTTTGTGTGTGCAAGTATGGATATATCAAAAATAACAAGAAAACTGTAAAAAACGGGCAAGCACGGACACGAGAACGGAAGAGTGTACAAAAGCCGGAAGCAAAGCCATGAAAAAGTCAACCCTCAGTCAAACAGTCAAAGGAAAGTCAAACCATGGTAAAACAAAAGTCAACCATAAAAAGACAAAATCCCTAAATTGCCATTTTAGTCCATCAACTTTCAGAAAAGTCCAAAAATAGTCCCTAAACCCTTATTAGGCCTCAAAACCGTAAATAAACCTACACGGATACCAAAACCCTAGCCCATTTACTTTTTTATAAACCACAAGGGCCATTCCTGTCATTTTCCAAACTATTTTTACAATACACTTGAGATAACTAACCACAAGGACCTAATTTGTCATTTCCTCAAACTTCTAACGAATTTAACTCTTTCAGTTAAACAAAAAGGGCGCCAAGAGCTAGTTACCATGTAAGCTTTCTTAGTAGAAATGTAAGGATTAAAACAAGATTAATATGGTATAACAACAGAATTTAAATGCATGTAAGATCAAATTTTTGATGGTGATTTTTATGTTGGTGTTGTTTGGTGTCGAACGACAAGGAGGATGGAGAGACAATGAGAAAAGCCAAATTTTTTGGCATAAAAGAAATTATAAGTGATTATGTATGTCCTATTTCAAGAATACAAGATTGATTCAATTGAAATTTTTAACCCCTCCTTTCATAAGTCCTTGCAAGTTTAATACAAAATGGTTATATTTTCGTTACTTAGCCGACCAAACATGGGTAACATCACGTTAGTAAATATTTTAAATCCGTCCCACTAAATATAGTTTAAAACCTTTAATAAAACGTTAAACCTCATAAATCACGACCTTTAAACACAGTTTTTACAAAAACCTCGAGGAAACGACGAAAAATACAAAATAAACATATTTTCACTCTAAGCAGTAATATAAAATTTCTTTCTGACTTTCTTAGACGCAAAAAACAAATAGAAACTAAATCACGAAATGAAATTCACCAATAAATTAAATTTCCTCATCCAACCACAAAATAGCATAACGGACTATAATATTTACGTAAATTAAAAAATAACTATCTTAGCTAAGGATAAACGTTGACCTGAAACTCGGGTTGTTACATTCTCCTCACCTTTAGGGAGTGACGTCCCGACACTCAGCTCCTCTCATCCACTCTCTCTGCTTTGTCCTTACATGTAAAGAGATGGGGGTACTTCTTTTTAATCTGATCCTCACATTCCCAAGTAAATTCTGGACCTCTTTGCGAATCCAACGAACTTTAACTATAGTAATCCGACCTGCTTAAGATAGTCGCTTAACCTTCTTTATTATCACAATCTCGTCTCTACTGGTTATTCCTCAATCATATGTAACTTATCATCAAGTTGAATTTATTCCATCAGAATTACAACAACACCTTCCGCTAAACACTTATTAAGATTCGAAACATGAAAAGTACTATGAATTCCCTTTAATTCTTCAGGAAACTCCAACGTAAAAAGCACATGACCCACTCTAGCTACAATCTTAAATGGCCCAATGTAACATGGACTTAACTTCCTACGCTTTCTGAAATGCACAGCGCCATTCCATGGCGATACCTTAAGCAATACCATATCACCATCTTTCAAATTCCAACGGATTAGGTCTTCTATCCGCATAACCACTCTAGAGACTCTACGAGCATTAACAAAACGATTTTTAATCTGGAAAATCTATCAGATTGTAATCGCGAATCAACTCTGGACTGGTGAGTTGGCTATCCCCAACCTTACTCCAGCATACAGATGATCTACACTTTTCTTCCGTACAAAGCTTCGTATGGTGCAGCCTTAATCCTACGTGATACCTATTGTTATAAGAGAAACCCGACCAATGGAAAAATGGCGAATCGCCAACAATTTTCCAAAGTAATCATACAGCACGACAACATATCTTCCAGGGTTTGTATTGTCCTTTCACTTTGACCATCCGTTTGAGGGCGGTAAGCGTTACTCATATCCAAATTTGTCCCCAATGCCTTCTGAAGCGATCTCCAAAAATTTGACGTAAAATGGCTATCTCGATCCGAAATGATTGAAACAGGTACACCATGCCTACACACTATTTCCTTTAAATACAGTAGCGTGAGTTTCTCCATACTATCCATTTTCTTCAATAGGCAAGAAATGTGAGCTATATTTGGTCAACGGAACGACCAATTACCCAAATCGTATCATAGCCCACTCGCGTTCTCCCCCACCCCCCCCCCCTTTTTCTTCTCGGCAGTCCACTCACAAAATCCATAGTAATTCTTTCCCACTTCCAAACAGGAATCTCAGGTTGTTGCAGCAACCCAGATGGTTTCTGATGCTCCACCTCGGCCTTAACCTTTCCACCAAGTCAAAACATTTACATACCAAAAGTGGCAATATCCGCTTTCATATTCGGCCACCAATACAACAACTTCAAATCTTGATACATCTTATCTTATCCTGGATGGATAGAATACTTGGACTTATGTGACTCATGCATAATCTCAAATTCTCTCAATCCACCGAATCGCGGTAACCAAACACGATTCCCAAAACAACGCGTTCTGTCAGGGCGAAATTCAAATATAGGCTTAATCAATCTCCCCAAATTCTCCGTGTTTACATTCTTTCTTTTTATGGCTTCTCCTTGAGCTTCACGAATCTGCCTTTGCATAAATCAATTGTGAACAGTCATCATCAAAGAGCTTCTCGAACAGATACGCAATGGCTTATCCCTTCCCTTCCGACTTAAGGCGTCAGCCACCACATTCGCTTTTCCAGGATGATACCGAATTTCATAATCGTAATCACTCAACAACTCAATCCACCTTCGTTGTCTCAAGTTCAACTCTTTCTGATTCAGGATATATCGTAGGCTCTTGTGATCGGTGAAAACCACACACTTCGTCCATATAAATAATGTCTCATATTTCTAAAAGCGAAAACTACGGCTCAACCTAACTCCAAAATCGTGAGTAGTGAGTAATTCTCTTCATGGACCTTTAATTGTCTAGAACCAAAACGCTAATCACTTTTGTCTCTCTCTGTATCAACACCACAACGGCTCTAATAAACCTTTAAAGAGATTGCATCACAATACACACAATTGAAATCTTTCGTTCCCATCAGGCAATCTAAGCTCGAGCAAACTACACACAACTCTGCTTAAACGTTTGAAGAAACTTACTTCTTCTTTCTTTTCCCCCCACTCCAATTTCTTATTTTTTCCTGATTACCACTTAGTCAGTGGCTTAAGAAATCAAAATAACCATTGCAATATACCCAGCCAATCCAAAGAAATTCCATCACCTCTACGGTCCGGCGTCCGTTGTGGTTGTCTAATTTATTTGAAATATACCACAGTAAGATAGCATCGTTGACGGGATCCAGCAGAACAGATTACCCAAACAGGGGCGTAACATGGTAACCAGGAACGCCAGAAATGCTATCAATCTACTCAAATACACGAGAACCGTTCTTGATCAGAACAGCGGGTAACCAAGAATTATCTCAGCGTTCCTACCAGTAAACAGGTCACTTGTCCATTAGCAAGTACAGAAAGAACGCCAAAAGACTCCTCAGAACGACCAAAAACCGTATCCCACAAAACATGCGGAGAATGTGAACCCCTAGATGCCTCCCCTCCATTACCTAAGTATCATACCGCACCACTATGGTATGGACAACATAAACCCCACATACTATCAATCACATGACAACTACAGTATACCGATTGTACCAGAACCACTAACGCAAAGAGCCGCATAAGGCCCAACCTAACCGAATTCCACAGCAAGAAGTGCACAACGTGCCAATACAATCTCCTGTCTAACTATTGCCCAAACAATTTAAAACCAATCCTAGGGCAGCATAGCACAATATTGAAAAAATCTCATCAAATGCTTACCATGATTCTAGCATTCCGATGAATCCATCCTAGATATAAAATCAAAAATATCATTGAAGATACACATATAACAAAACTGTAAACACAGAATATGTCCTAGCATACTCGGTTTATCAAGCCATAAACACAGCGAAGGCGCATTAGTCAATCCAAACGGCATTACTTATGAACGTCAAAGTGACCATAGCCGAGTTTTCTAATGCAATTAAAATAAAAAAACAAAATGAAAGGAATGCTTCCTCTTTAAGGGTGCTCCATCTGGGTAACTGTGATATCCTTGACCTACAGACTAAGATCGATCTTATGACAGTACACGCGCCCTTCAGCGGCATTGAAACGGCTCTTTGCAACTAACGTATCAAACCAAATACATCTATTACAACTCAAAACGCAAAGACAAAGAAAGACGAAAAAAAAAAACAAAAAAAAATAAAAAAGAGGGAATGGACTTCTTGATTGTCAACTTGTCAACTCGCGATAATCTATACAACATCCTGAAAGATTCATCTTTCTTTTTACAAACCAACATCATGCGTGACTGCGCGATCCTCTACTGTCTGATGACTCGACGAATAAATCCTAAAGATTCCTTCCCCACATACTTAAAACGATAGAGTAACTATTACAATCCTTAACCCGACCATCGGCCCAAATCTCCTTCATCTTAGAGGTGCTCATCATCTATTACGTTGTTCAACACAAAGCACTTAAAATAGACTCGTCGGGCAACAATGAGAAAAATCCGGTCACCGTAGAACTCTTAATTTGAACCTACATTGCTCTCGGTAGGTGGTAGACGAAGGTGAATTCAAGCTCCTCAGGAAATACAACTCAGGAAGTCAGAGCGATAGAAACAGGTAACATGTCTTTCCAAATTGTATCCGATATCCATTTTCATCTATGCCTATCGATATTCTTATTTGTAACAGTACCAAAATATAATAATGAACTGAAACTCCTTCAGATTACTACTCACCACCACTACTTACGGGCACTTGAAATACACGAAATAATCAATATCATGATACAGACTATTCCCATTCCGATTTATCACCTTTAACTATCAATGTTTTATTCCCGCATACGGTAATACGAACACACTTTACTCATCTCACAGAACAATTACGGCAGTCGGTCTCCGTCCCCTGGAGGGGCACATCAAGTACAAGGTCGAATCCAACTACCAACACTACCCTTCTGAACTTTATATGAGGTGGTGATCAGTGTCTTGGACTTAGACGTACCAGAAGTATCTCATATCAACATAAGGATCGATTTGTCAAAAGTTTAAGGTTGACGACCCGTAGACAATTGTTCACTAGCGTAAGAAAAATGGCAAACGCTTCTCCTAAAAACGGAGCAGTATCGTAACTAACTAAAACACTGCGCTCAGCGTCCCTGTATGGAACATAAGGCATGGATACTAGTCATAACCTCCAATATCTGGATCATTTAACTATCGTCTCTCTCTTCAGCAGCAGTGTATTCAGACGATTTGATATCGAGCAATGAACATAAATACTACGTGTTCACGAATACTACGTTAACACAGTATTTGTACCAGCACTAGTCTTAACCCCAAATCAAATAAAACGCAGACAAAGCATATAACGGTATTATGCAGACAAACGTACCTAGTAACCACATCGGAACCTTTCAAGCTCACGCCTTAAGAAATAAGCGGTTATAAGCTCCGCCGTACCATTTTAGACATGCAAAGTCTTCTCCTAACTTCTTCTTGCTATCACCTGTTCTTCGAACATCGTGGTCCTAGGTATGAGTGAACCTTTTGCTTACCACAATCATAACAAGTACACATAAGGATGACAGCGTTAAGCACACATCTAACGACTAGCAGACATCTTGCATTCTCCTACAATACCCATAGTCTTGCTTATGTCCAACGCAATTTTCCTCACTTGTGACATTGATAGGACACTGACTACATTGAAAAAGAACGAAAGTAAAAACAACGTTCACAGACAAACAAAGGAGGAAAGGACTATATCCATCAATAGTGGAACGGTAACCATGCTCGCGCAAAGTGTTCTCCATGCTTTTGAGATTATTCTGGGCAAAGTCTTGAGCGAAAGAAGAGTTATCACTTTTGATTGCCTCTTTACCACGGGTTCACCACCCACCCCCCATCCAAGACAACGACAAATTCACCACCCCTACCACCGCTCGAACGCACTACCTGGCCCACTTCTTCTCGTGTTACTCATCTTTCTCTACCCCCATATTTACCACCATTGAAGGTTTATCCCCTCACACTTTTCCGCTTCTTACCCTTAAAAGTCTTTCAATATATCCTAAAGCCTTTGCGAACTATCTGCTCCATCAACTTTATGAAGCCGATACCGTACTCGCTATTTCAATATCAAATCAATACAGTGGCTGTAGAGGGACGAAAGGTCACTTTCGACCCTATGATAGTTATCTGTTAAAAGCACTCAAATATAAGCAATCAAATACACCTTCAACGCACTCGCGTTCTCAAGGCTCTACCATTTCTCGGACATAGCCAAATAAATGGCACGCTCAATATGAATCCTAATAGTCAAAGCAACAAATGTTCATAACACCCCTCCTTAAACCCTCAAGTTCGCAATAAACACCAAATAGCTCCCCATAAACGTTGTATCACTTCTTATCGGATAAAACCCCAGTCACAGCTATTCTCTATAGCACTTATCTCAAGGCACTTGGTATAATCACGTCATCCAACCCATATTGCAACTTAATAGTTTTCCAACTTAAATAAAGACCACAAGTCAAAGTTGGTCCATTCCAATGTAGCACAGCAGCAAACTTTAACCTTCATTACCCTTGGGTACAATTCCAGATCGGTCGAAAACAACTATCTTAGAGGTTTTACTCGGCCTAAACCACAACTTCAGTAATTCATAATCAATGCTCAAAATCACTTTAAAACCCCACAAAGGCAGCAGATTGCACTTCATAAACCCACAAAAGTGCACTCTACTATATGCAGCAGTTGTAGTAGAGCTTTGACCCCTACTGGCCCAGATCCACTAGCATCATTCCTAGACATTGCCAAACTTGCCCTTGCCCGCGGGTTAGTAGCAATAGTGGCAATCAACAGACTTTTATCCTTGAATCTATCCGGCGGAATAGCACTTGATCATAAGAGGTAAGCCATTGTGAGCATCGTAAAATTTATCACTAATTCGGTGTCACAAAACAGACAGAAGAACTCAAACCAACTGCGGGCCGCACCAGTTGCCTCCAGCAGGCAACCGCCACAAACACACCCACAACCCCCCCCCCCTCCCCCCCCCCCCCCCCCCCCCACCCACCCCCCCCCCCCCCCCCCCCCCCCCCCCCACCCCCCCCCCCCCCACCCCCCCCCCCCCCCCCCCCCCATCACACAACACATCCCCCTACCCCCCCCCACCCCGCCCCAACCGACCACCGAAGACCACCCCGATAACTCCGACCAGTTAAAAACAAACAAACAAACAACTACCCTAACCCCCCCCCCCCCCACTGGCCCATAAAGTAGTTGGCTGCCACCAACGACGCCGACGGAGGTGAGGCAATTTCTTGGATTGGCTGGTATTGAAGGATTTTCTTTGATTTCTAAGCCACTGACTAAGTTGACTCAGAAAAATAAGAAATATGAGTGGGGAAAAAAAATAAAAAAAAAAAGAAGAAGAGAACTTTTCAAACGTTGAAGCAGAAGTTGTGTAGTGCACCGATCTTAGCATTGCCTGAGGGAACGAAAGATTTCATGGTGTATTGTGATGCATCTCTTAAAGGTTATAGAGCCGTGTTGATACAGAGAGAGAAAGTGATAGCGTATGCTTCTAGACAATTAAAGGTCCATGAAGAGAATTACACTACTCACATTTGGAGTTAAGGAGCCGGTGTTTCTTCGCTTAGATTATGGAGACATTATTTATATGGGACGAAGTGTGGTTTTCACTGATCACAAGAGCCTACGATATATCCTGAATCAGAAAGAGTTGAACTTGAGACAACGAAGGTGGATTAAGTTGTTGAGTGATTTTACGAATTGTGAAATTCGGTTATTCATCCTGGAAAAGCGAATGTGGTGGCTTACGCTTAAGTCGGAAGGGAAGGGAAAAGCTATTGCGTGTTCGAGCTTTGATGATGACTGTTCACAATGATTTAGCAAAGCAGATTCGTGAAGCTCAAGGAGAAGCCATAAAAAGAAAGAATGTAAAAACATAGAATTTAGGGAGATTGATTAAGCCGATATTTGAATTTCACCTACAGAAACGCGTTGTTGGGAATCGTGTTTGGTTACCGAAATACGGTGGATTAAGAAGATTTATTATGCATGAGTCACATAAGTCCAAGTATTCTATCCATCCAGGATCAGATAAGATGTATCAAGATTTAAAGTTGTTGTATTGGTGGCCGAATATGAAAGCGAATATTGCCACGTATGTTAGTAAATGTTTGACTTGTTGAAAGTTAAGGCGAGCATCAGAAACCATCTCGTGCTGCCAACAACCTGAGATTCCGGTTTGGAAGTGGGAAAGAATTACTATGGATTTTGTGAGTGGACTGCCGAGAACGCCGAGTGGGTATGATACGATTTGGGTTATTGTCGACCGATTGACCAAATCAGCTCATTTCTTGCCTATGAAGAAAATGGATAGTATGGAGAAACTCACGCTACTGTATTTAAAGGAAATATATGTAGGCATTGGTTGTACCGTTTCGATCATTTCGGATCGAGATATCCATTTTACGTCAAATAATTTGGAGATCGCTTCAAGAGCATTGGGGAAATATTTGGAAATGAGTAACTGCATAACCGCCCTCAAACGGATGGTCAAAGTTAAAGGACAATACAAACCCTGGAAGATATGTTGCGTGCCTGTATGATTGACTTTGGAAATAGTTGGGATCGCCATTTTCCATTGGTCGGGTTCTCATATAACAATATTATACACGTAGGTATTGAAGGCGGCCCCAACCAGCCTTTGTACGGAAGAAAGTGTAGATCACTTGTATGTTGGAGTGAGGTTGGGGATACCAACTCACCGGTCCAGAGTTGATCCGCGATACAACTGAGAAGATTATCCAGATTAAGAATCATTTGTTAACTGCTCGATAGTCTCTAGAAAGAGTTATGCGATAGAAGACCTAATCCGATTGGAAATATGAAGATGGTGATATGGTATTGCTCAAGGATCGCCATGGAAGGGCCTTTGCATATCGAAAAGCGAGGGAAAGTTAAGTCCATGTACATTGGCCATTATAAGATAGTAGCTAGAGTGGTCATGTACTTATACGTTGGAGTTCCTGAAGAAAAAAGGAATTCCATAGTACTTTTCATGTTTCAGAATCTAATAATGTTTAGCGGAAGGGATGTGTAGTTCCGATGGAAGAAATTAACTGATATAAGTTGCATATGATTAGAACCAGTAGAGATTGTTAGAAAACAGAGGTTAAGCGACTTAAGCAGAGTCGGAATACCAATATTAAAGTTCTTTGGAATTCGCAAAGATTCCAGAATTTTACTTGGAATGTGAGGGATCAGATTACAAAGAAGTACCCCCATCACATTACATGTAATGGCACAAAGCAGAGAGAGTGGAATGAGAGGAGCCTGGGAGCTGACGTCACTCCCTAAAGGTGAGGAGAATGTAACAACCCGAGTTTCAGGTCAACGTCTATCCCTAGCTTAAGATAGTTATTTTTAATTACGTAAATAATTATAGTCATTATGCTATATGTGTTGATGAGAAATTACATTTATGGTAATTTCATTTCGTGATTTTATGTCTCTTTTGTATTTAAGCGTCTAAGAAAGTCAGAAAATTTTTTAAATAATGCTCAAGAGTGAAAATATGTTAATTTGTATTTTCGTTGTTTTTTTTTTTTCTTCGAGTTTTTGTAAAAACTGTGTTTAAAGGTCGTGATTTACGAGGTTTAACATTTTATTAAAGGTTTTAAACTATATTTAGTGGGACGGATTTAAAATATTTACTAACGTGATGTTACCCGTGTTTGGTCGGCTAAGTAACAAAAATATAACGATTTTGTATTAAACTTGCAAGGACTTATGAAAGGAGGGGTTAAAATTGCCAAATGATCAAACTTGTATTCTATAAATAGGACATACATATCACTTATAATTCTTTTAGCCAAAAATTTGCTTTCTCTTGTCTCTCCCAAAGCACCAACATATACAACAACAATTTAAGCTTATACATTCAATAAACAAAACACACATGGAAGCAAATGAAAAACACACAAATATGTTGTAGTCAAATCAAACCTAAGATAGGTAAAAATCATTAAAAAAAAAGAAAACGAAAAGCAATGAGCTGAATATGTTGTAGACTACAATACATACAGCAATCACAAACCACATTGACACAACAAAAGCAAATGCAAACCAATAACACAATTAACAATCATTAACGAAACATATATTTAAAAAAACACACATAATTATTTAGCAAATTAAATGGAGCCGTAATTAAACCAAAAACTTTAAACATTAGACAGTACAATCAACAATCTTAAATACAAACAAAGAACCCTAACAACATACCAAAATCAAACAACAACCATTCCTCTTTATAAAAGATAAAGACCTAAAAACGCAACCAAATGCACGGTAACATGTTTCTATACCACGGTAACCATTACCAATGCTAAACCACAGCTGTCAATCATGCAAGAAGATCTCAAGACTTAGTGGAAAACTAAGTCGCACGCTCAGTGTGAAATTAACAGATACGCAAAATTAATGAAAAGTGTGAGAGATGAGAGGCATGGGAGAGGTTTGATAACAAAACCGGATCTACCGGAAATGAGTGTGACAGATGAGAGGAATGAGAGAGATGGGATGATTTGATAAACACGTACCCTAATACGTGGCTTGCCTAGGTGAAACGGGTGAAAAGGATGACATTAATTAAAGTCGGATCGGGTCGCGGGTTAAAACATTAATTATGACCCGGAGGGTTCATTTTTGTAAGGTTTTATAATCATGAATAGGTTGATAGTTGATACATTGGATAATTAAATAGTTGATGCACAGATGCAATGCCATAAGTTGATAGTCTTGATAGCAATATTCAATCAATGAATCAATCAATAACTTTTTCTTTTGAAAGACATAATATCTAGGGTAAATTACACTGTTGGTCCCCAAACTCCACCCTGTTTGCGGATTCAGTCCCTCGTTTTGAAAATCGGTGGAAATGATCCCAGAAGTGGTTATTTTGGTGCGTATTTGGTCCCAATGGATGAACGGTCGTTATGTGTCTCTATTAGTGATGTATATTATGGTAATTTCGCATAAAAACTGTGTTGCACCATTGGTCCCTTGTACATAATAAAGCATTATGTTGCTTGATAGTCTCATATAAATATCTTCTTTTAACAATGTTCAATATACCAACTTTGTCTACTGCTTTGTGAAAAACTAGAAATATATGTTTGATCTTTGGATCTTATTACTTTTTAGACAAAGTGATCTTGGCATATTTATGCATTTTTCTTATGTTTGCTACACCTTTGGATTAACATACACCCGCGTCCAAAGTCCTAAACCCTAGAGGTGGGACTATGCCTATGGTAGGCGGTTCCTGGGAACCACCTTAAAAACCGAGTTAATTTGTAAGCGATATGTAAGGTTTTTTTAAAGGCGCGATATGTAAGTTTTTATCGAGACATACTTTAGAAAACCGATGGGAACCACCTTGAGATGAGATTGAACTTAGAAGAGGATGAAAATTAAGGTGGAGTTGTTGGAAAATACTTGAAGAAGAAGAAAGAAGATTTAAGAATGAAGAAGAAAAGAAAAAAATGGTGAAAAGAGAGAGAAAGGGTGTGGGTCTCGGGGAAGATGAAGTAATATATGTACTTCATTAATTTTGTTAAAAAGTAATAAGTGTCAGACTATGACTTTGACTTTAGTTACAGTTCTGATTTTGTTTCGTTTTGTTTAACTTTAATACAATACTTGATTCAATATTTTTTAACAGTAGTTATAATAATTTATAAACCAATGAACAAGTGGCTATTTTTTGAAAATTGCTATTGTACATGTCTATTAAAATTCTGAAATATATATCACAGATTCATAGTCTAAAAAAGTTAAGTTTCCTGCTAAAACTAAATAATTGTACATTTTGCCGAACAAACATGGGGTTTGCAGCTTTGCACAGTAACATCAATGCAATCATTAGTACCCAAAGTGATTTACGCTGGTAAAGCTTCTTTACTCAAACATAGAACAACTGTAAGAAAAAAGGTTAACACAATTAAACGACCAAGATACCCCTCACCCATAACCAAACTTTATTTAACTTTTTCCCATACGGTCTAACATTTGACTAAAAAAAGAGTACATGTGCAAAAACAAACCAGGCCTCTCTAGCAGCCGATGTTTCCAAAAGCCAAAAAGACCACGAAATCTAGTTTGCTATGCGACACGAAACTACCTACTTGCCCCTTTTTAAGTCAACATTCTCCCTGATCAACTCGGTTATTTGTGACTGAATAATGTCGATCATCGCTTGGGCCCGCATCACTTCTGTTAATACAAATAAACCGGTTTTAAACAAAACGTTTCTACAATCAACTTAGGCTAAGGTTTTATTAATGACAAAACATAACAAACCATTTCTCTCAAACCTCTTATCCTCTCAAAACATGATTTCTTTACTATCTCCCAAACTTGTATAAAAGCTCATGTAACTTGAAAAAGTACACAAATCTTTTAAAAACCCTAACTTTACACAAAATCATTTTACACTTATTCATTTAATTATTTCATTTAGTGTATAATCAAATGCAGCAAATCCAAGGAAAATCTCACAAGATTACACAAGATTTCTCAAGATTTTGCAAATCAAAATCCGGATTTAGTTACTGTTTGCCGGTGCCCTTAGTTTTGCAAGCCGGTGCCATTGGTAAACAGCACCGGCAGAACCGGCCTACAGTAAATTATTTGGCTATAAATACCAAGCCATTTCTCATGTTTTCATACACCTTTCTCATCTAATCTTCTCTCTAATCAACTGATCTCTCTCTTTCTCTAGCATCTTTTTCTAAATCTTGTGTAGGTAATTCACTTCAAGAAAGGAATTGCCAAATACGCTAAAGTTTCAAGCACGCCTCTAAAGTGTCTTGATCTTGATTCTTCTTACTTCATTCAAGAGATCATCTTGCTGTAATCTATTGTTGTATTGTTAGTTGTACATCAAGTGTAGTTGTGTTATTATCGATTCTCGTGTGTGAGAAATTCGGTGATCATCTTTGTAATCTATAGAAGTGTACCATCGTTGTGAAGGCTTCTCCGCCAAGTGAAAGGAGCTCGGTGACTAGTGTTTAACAAACTCTCGAGTAGGTGACTCGGGGAGTGGAGTAGGGCAAGGAAGGTGTCCTTGTAGCCGAACCACTATAAATACTTGTGTCCCGGTGATATCTTTCTATTCTCTCTTTTCCTTTGCATCTCTTACTTCTTATCTATCTAATATCAATATCTAGATCACTTCACTAAAAAGTTTCAAACAAAGTATTTTACAAGTTTTTTAAAGACCAAAAATTTAGAAAACTATTCAACCCCCCTTCTAGTTTTCCACAATTGGCATCAAGAGCTAGGTTACCAAAGTTTTAAAATAAATTGTATTTTAATCTTTAAACGATTATGGATTCGGAAAACTACAAAGAAGGTCAATCTATGCAACGACCACCTCTCTTCGAGGCAAATTGTTTTATTTATTGGAAAAACCGTTTTGAAACTTACGTGAAGTCTAAGGATGTTGATCTTTGGTATATCATTGCTCATGGTAACTACAAACCTACCACCAAAGACAAGGATGGCAAGGATGTTGTTACACCATATGAAAAGCTTGATGAAAATCAAAAGAAAATGCTTTCCAAAAATGATGAAGCTAAAATGGTTTTATATAATGCTTTACCTAAAAAGGAATATGAAAGAATTTTCATGTGTGACACGGCTCAAAATGTTTGGGATTCTTTAATAACTACTCATCAAGGCAACAAACAAGTTAAAGATAATAAAATAGACCTTTTTGTTCAAAAATATGAGGAATTTTCAATTACCGACGATGAAACCATTGATTGTGCCTTTTCTAGATTTAATACCATCATTACTTCTCTTAAAGCACTTGATGAATCTTTTTCAAGTCGTAACCATGTCAGGAAATTCTTGAGGGCTCTTCCATCAAAATGGAGACCAAAGGTAACGGCGATAGAGGAATCCAAAGACTTGTCAAAGCTATCTCTAGACGAACTTGTTGGCAACCTCAAAGTCTATGAGGTAGTTCTTGAGAAGGACTTGGAGATTGCAAAGAACAAGAAAGAAAAGTACAAATCTCTCGCACTTAAAGCAAAACAAGTCTTGAGTGATGATGATACATCTTCTTCGGATAGCAATGATGAGGAATATGCAATAGCTGTAAGGGATTTCAAGAAATTCTTTAGAAGAAGAGGAAAGTTTGTCCGACAACCTTATGACGACAAAAAGAACTTCCGAAAAATCATGGAAGAGAAAAGGGAAGATCGAAGATGCTTCAAGTGTAGTGATCCAAATCACTTCATTAGCGATTGTCCTAAAAACTATTCCGGCGAACAAAAGGCATTCGTTGTCAAAAGTTGGAGCGATAGTGGAGATGACTCAAAGAAAGAAGAGATTTATCTCATGGGTCACTCAAACGAGGTACTATCTGTAACACCCCCAAATTGGGTCGTAACGAAATAAAGGTCCTGGGCGTGTTACTTCTCAGATCAATAACACAAGATATATATAGAACGACCAAAAAGTCGTTTTAAAACTGATACATTGGATTTAACATATGTTTGATACAAATAGCCCAAAGCTTTAACTTGTTCATTGTTATTATTACAAAGATACTGGTTCCCAACACATGAGTTTCCCAAAACACAATGCAACCAAATCTTTAGCAAGACATCTCAAAACAAAATCACCAATGTATCCTTGGCACCTTATGCTTACTGATCTCCTGAAAAACATTTCTTTAAAACGTCAACAATAATGTTGGTGAATTCATAGGTTTGATAAATCATATATTGTAGGACCACAAGATTTCCCAAGTGTATGATAATGCAACAGATGCAGACATCATATAAATGTAATTACGTTGCCCTAAGCTCATGACACTGAAGCTCGACATAAATGAATACCATATAAATGGCCTACATTGCCCGTGATGATGTTCTAACCCGCAACATCCTATGTTCGACATGGTATACGTTCGTTTGCCCAGTGATAGCTAATCACCCGAACGGGGATGTCAATCCCAATAGATCTATTCATAACATTCGCGCTCACAATCCAGTAACTGACAGTTCATGATAATGGGCTCAACTAGGGTTATCGCTAGTTAGGCAACACGTAATCATAATATGAAACTTAGCCACTTGTGTCCAGTTATAAAACATCGCATGTTTCTCACCCCAAAAACTTATAAAACAAAAGCATGTAAAACATGGGGCTATGAACTCACCTTGAGTGAGCGAATAAGTATATCACAGATAATGCGTCACGTAAATCGTCAGATGCAACCTATTTA
>BQNB010035611.1:0-15000 GCA_026074375.1 Tanacetum coccineum
TTCTTTATTTAATCTGATTTTTTTTAGAATTTTTAGACTTTTATTTTTTATTTTCTTTGTTTTAATTAGTATTTAATATTTAAAAAATCATAAAAAATACAAAAATTAACAAAAAAATTATTTTTCTTTTTTAGAAAATTTTCTTTAATCAAATAGTTTGTAGGAAAATTAATAAAACTTGTGTAGGGCAATTTTTGCTTAAAATTCAGTTCCGGGCCCGTTTACGAGCCCGGATTTTTCGTTTCTTACCGTTTTGTTCGTTTTCGAACTCCGTTTTTGAAAATTTTTACATTTTCCATTGCTTGTTTCCCATAGAATAATTTTAGTTTTCTTTAATTAATTTTAGTTTATCTAGTTAAAAATCAAAATCATTTGTTTCTCAATTCAAATCATCAATTCATTCGTATCGATTTACCATTCCAGCCTCGTTGGGGATTTACGACCCGGGAAAACTCTATACTACTTCTCGGTATCATTGACTCTGCTTTTAGACTATTCTTACTATATATTTGATATTTTATTATATTATATGTATTTTAAGGTATAGTCTGAGCGGATCACCTAACCAACACACTTTCCCTCCTCAATCAATCATTCAAAGCACATCTTCCTCAAACGAACAATCAACTCCGAACTTCCTCAAACGCAAGGAACAATGCTACAGTTCAAGACGTTGTTGTTCAGGATGCTCGAGGTAGATACAATGCGAATAATCAAGGAAGACCATTTCAGAGGAACAATGCAAGAGGAAATGTTGTAGCTGGGAATGCTGGAGGTCAGAACAGAGATGGCAATGTCAATCTTGGTCAAGCTAAACCCATTATGTGTTACAACTGCAAAGGAATCGGGCACATAGCACGAGAATGTCCACAACCAAAGCGTCCTCAGGATTCAGACTACTTCAAAGACAAGATGCTGCTCATGAATGCTCATGAGAATGGTGCTGTACTGGATGAAGAGCAGTTGTTGTTTCTTACAGGAGAACAGGTCACCAATTTTGATGACGATGTCTTTAGTGTTCATGCGAATGCATCGACTCTGATGTGATGAGGCTCCCACCACCAAAGACCATGTTATGGTAAATCTTTCATCTGGCGATCCAATCTACGATGAAAGTCGGGCCATCCATATGACTCGAATTTCTCATTTGAGTGGTTACAAGATCATGATACTTTTGTAGATCATATTGATGAGTTATCATGAAGTACACGAGAGCAAAGCAATGTACGACACACTACGTTGTTGACTCTGTGTGGACTATACGAGTGATAGGTAATTTTTCCGTATGATCAGTTTGTGAAGTACAACCGAAGAACATGTTGTACAAAGTAATGTATCTTCTGTACGAAATGATGCATTGATGTCAATTCTCGATGAAATGCATGACAGGGTGTCAAAGTATTCAAATCAAATAAGCAGGTTAAAGTAGTTATGACACATTGACTTCTGACTTGATAGATTTAAGGAAATGGTCGGGGTGTATGAACAAGGTAAGTTTGAATTAACTGATAGAGAACAAAAGATTGATGAACAAATGAGAATAATTATCTCTGACCGAAATCGAAAAGAAACTTCTTTAAAATCAACTTCATTCTGCACAATTGCAACTTCGTTCTACCCTTAACCATCATAAGATAGTGAGGGAAGAAGCGATTCATTTTGAAAAAGGATTTTAAACAAAAAGAAGTCAAATCATTGAAGAGTTTTTTAGACATTAAAGGCTAAAGAAAAAGGTTGGAAGATAGATTATACAAACAAGATCAATCTGTACAAACGGTTCACATGTATGTAAACAAAATCGTTTTATGATGAAAGAACCAAGGTGCGATAGTGCTACAAAAATCCCTTATGTCTCACTCGTGCAAAGCAAGTTCAACCAGCCCTCTATAATGGTCATGTATTAGTCATGTCCAATCATGCACGCCCTGTTGTACATGACTCAGAGGATACTCGTGAGATATCTGAGATAACTAGGAAAAGAATGCTTGAGAAAATGAAAAGCCCTCAATGTGTGGAAATAAATTAGGATTGCCCCCCCCCCAGATTACTCGAAGGAGAACCTTCTTGCAACCTTTGCTCCACAAAGAAATTTGACCCAGAACAGATATTTTGGTCCATAGATAATAATGACAGAAAAGGTGAGCCTAAGTTCAAAAAACCACTTTCAGCATTGACAAGTGTATCACCCAATACTCTGTCACGTTGTCCCCAGAATTCTTCCACTAAAAGGTCAGGTGAAAAATTAATCTTTATTTACTCATCACAACTTTTTATGGAATTTGACAAAACTTGCAAAAATAGAATTCACACCATCAGGTCTTACAAGGGGGAAAGGTGGTTTTGAGGCAAACGATAAAGATGTTATCTCACTGAAGTTATTCCAATTTTTCAAAACTCTTAAGAAAACACTTGCAGGAGTTCAAACAGGCCCTCTTTTAATGAAGTTAAAGAATGGAAGAAATTTTTGATCAAATGTCCAGTGTGAGGTGGATAAGAATGTCGGTGGACAAGGCAATGTGTGAAATTGAAAGGAAAAACTTCTATTGCAAATGAGTATCTGATTGCTATTGTTTGTCGAATCAATGTTTGTATGATGTGGAAAAATCACGTTGTCTAGATACTTGAAGCGAGATGTTAAAGTTCATAATGAGTTAAAACTATTTCATAACTCTGAAAGGGAAACATAAATTAGCAATTAAAGTTCAACATTCTTCAAGTAAAGTTTGATAATAAAAAATCACAAACATCACAGGAAGCTCCTGATTTTAACTCATTCTTTAAGATCAAGAATCTCGAACATCAGATTCAAGAAAAGGACAACGGATTATGGAGGACTTGAATGTTCAAGTCTCTATGTGAATGGACGAAGTTTGTGAGCTATAATGCTAACGATGTCACTAATCTTCTTGAACATAATGAACGTTTTAGAGCAGAAATAGAAAAGGTTAAGCAGCATTACAAGGAATTGTTTGAGTCTATTAAGATCACGCGCACTAGCACTAATGCAAAGACATCTTCCTTGTTGACACAGATTGAGGATCTTAAGGCTCAGTTAGAAGGCAATTTGAAAGTTGCCACTAGAAGCTCTGTCAAACCAAAAGTTCTTGCGCCTGGCATGTATGCCATTGATGTTAAACCCATCCCTCATCCCCTTAAGAACAATAGGAGTGCTCATTTAAACTATATCAACCATCTTAAGGAAAGTGTAGAAACAGTTAGGGAGATAGTAAAGGAAGCGGGCAGATAGTAGTAGTTTAAACCACATGGATAGTGCACTTAACTATGCTTGCCAATACACTAAGCTATATCAGGAATGTTAGAATATGTGATGGCACTTGCCCAAAAGGTTTCAGTGAAGAGATAACAAGGCTCCCTTACCCGGTTACTAGGAAAAAGGCAAGTTACTTTTAGTGATAAACCAAGAACTTCATCTAGCAACACACAGAAACACGAAGTGCACCAGAAAGTTCAACGTCTATATGTCAGGTGATTCTCTTCTACAGAGTAAGCGTTCACTTGTGTAAGCGGTATCAAAGCCTAGAAAGCATACAAAGCACAATAGGATCCTGCCAGCTAAGAGTGTGAATGACAAGAAAGTAGAAGACCACCCTAGCACAAATAAGTCTGTTTGGACAAAAGTGAATCGAGTTGATTCTAGCATTAGCTCTAAGCATGTTGTAATTAATTACGAATTCTGAATCTGTGTGCAAACTATAGTGTAACACTAAAACGTTGAATTATGCAAATCATGAAATATGTGTTGTTAATATTTTGAGCTCTGTGAATGCTACCCCTACTGTTAAAATTGTCTTGAATAAAGGGAAGCCAATTTGGAAACCAAAAAGCAAACTGTCTGATAACAGTTTGAACAAGACCAAGCAGATTTGGCAACCAAAAGGAAAACTGTCTAATAACAGTTTGAACAAGACCAAGCAGGTTTGGAAAGCAACGGGTAAACTATTTGCTACATGTTGGTTATCATAGGAGAACCTCAGGAAAGAAATTCACCTCATGGAAAACTTAATTGTGGTTATCTAATGGGACCACAGGAAAGAAATTTGCCTTAGGCGAACTGTGCCCTTTAACTAAGCTTTCTGTGCAATGTTCTATCATAACTGCTAACCACCAGGACCCCAACAAAAATTGGGGAACTAAAATTCCAAACTCTCCACACTCGACTATTTTCAAATGCAGGTCGTACAGGTCATCCTTTGGTATCTGGACTCAGGCTGTTCAAAACATATGACGGGGAATCGTTCAAAGCTCAAGAACTTTGTGGAAAAGTTCATCGGGTCAGTCAGATTTGGGAATGATCACTTCGGAGCTATCATGGGTTATGGAGATTATGTTATTGGTGACAGTGTGATCTCCAGAGTATACTACGTGGAGGGACTTGGACACAATCTATTCTCTGTAGGGCAATTTTGTGATTCTGATCTTGAAGTTGCCTTCAGAAAGCATTCTTGCTTTGTTCGTGATATTAATGGTGCAGACTTACTTAAAGGTAGTCGTCGCACCAATTTGTACACGATATCGATTGATGATATGATGAAGTCTTCTCCATAGGTTGTTGTCCAAAGCTATCCAAGTCTAAATCATGGCTGTGGCATCGTCGTTTAAACCATTTAAACTTCGGCACAATCAATGATCTTGCTCGGATAAAGATCTGGTTAGAGGTCTACCAAGATTAAAGTTTGAAAAAGATCATCTTTGCTCAGCCTGTCAACTTGGAAAAAGCAAGAAGTTCTCCCACAAACCAAAATCTGAAAACACAAATATGGAAGTTCTTCATACCCTTCACATGGATCTGTGTGGTCCAATGAGAGTCCAGAGTATTAATGGGAAGAAATACATTTTAGTCATCGTGGATGACTATTCAAGATTCACATGGGTAAAGTTTTTGAGATCAAAGGATGAAACTCCAGAGTTTGTCATCAACTTTCTTAAGCAAATACAGGTTGGTCTCAACAAAACAGTCAGATACATACGAACAGTTAATGGAACAGATTCGTCACCAAGTTATGTCTAAATACTATGAAGGATGGTGGGCATATTTCATCAAAAGTCTGTTCCGAGAACTCCTCAACAAAACGGCGTTGTCGAATTAAGATCGAAATCCGTACACTTGTGATGCAGACAGTATCCAATGCTGATATTTCTCAAAAGCACGAAGTTTCTATGGTTAGAAGCTATAGCTTCTGCTTGTTACTCCCAGAACTGTTCGTAATTCATACTCGTCACAACAAAAAACCCCTTATGAGCTTGTACATGATAAGAAGCCTGATCTTACATTTCTCCGAGTATTTGGTGCTCTGTGCTATCCTACAAATGATAGCGAAAATCTAGGAAAATTTCAAGCCAAAGCTGACATTGGAATTTTTGTTGGTTGCTCCTGACAGGAAGGGCTATAGAATCTACAACAAGAGAACTCGTCGATTAATGGAAACAATTCACGTCACATTCGATGAGATGCATCAGACGATGGCTCCTGTACGCATCAGTTCATGGACCCGGGTCCTTCATGATGACCCCGGACAATCATTTCAGGGCTGCCCCCATCGCATGTCCCTGCAACTTTTAAACGTTCCACCGACGATAAAGATCGGAGATTTTAGTCAAACGTTGTTCTGTTGAATACTTTGAGCAATCTACAGATAGTGAACCAGTACCTACGGCTACTGTTGTTAACGCGCCAATTGTTTCTACGAAATAATCTGTTTCTACAACGATTTGATCAAGATGCACTTATACAACGTAATTCACTGTATCCTCACTAAGTGCATTCCTCCGTCTTTCCTCAAGGTGTTGCAGCTGGACCAACTATCAAGACACCGACCCCCCAATCAATCACGATGTTCTACATCCTTCACATAACCTTGTTACTGGAGAACCAGGTTCGGTACAGTCATCATCTGGGAGTGTTAATTCAGCGGATCCCAACCAAGTTAATTACCCACCAGATCATCTCAGAAGATGGACCAAAGATCATCCTCTGGATAACATCGTTGGCAATCCCTCTCGTCATGTATCTACAAGAAAACAGTTAGCATCCGATGCTTTATGGTGCTGTTTCCATATGGACCTGTCCAAAGTCGAACCCAAGAACTTCAAAATGGCCGTGATAGAAGACTGCTGGTTTTAAGCCATGCAAGATGAAATTCACGAATTTGATCATCTTGAAGTATGGGAATTAGTACCTCGTCCAATCTATGTTATGGTTATCGCTCTCAAGTGGATCTACAAAGTGAAACTTGATGAATATGGTGATGTACTGAAAAATAAAGCTCGGTTGGTTGCAAAGGGATATCGTCAGGAGGAAGGCATTGATTTTGAAGAATTGTTTGCTCCAGTTGCACGAATAGAGGCCATCAAAATCTTCATTGTCAATGCCGCAACCAAGAATATGATCATCTATCAAATGGATGTCAAAACTGCTTTTCTGAATGGTGATCTTCAAGAAGAAGTCTTTGTCAGTCAGCCTGAAGGATTTGAAGACCAGGAAAATCCTACTCACGTCTATCGTCTGAAGAAGGCTCTTTATGGGCTAAAGCAGGCACCAAGGGCGTGGTATGACACACTCTCAAAGTTCCTGTTGGCCAACAATTTCTTCAAGGGTGCCGTGGATCCAACGTTATTCACACGCAAATCAGGCAAACATATTCTACTTGTTCAAATATACGTAGATGACATCATTTTTGCCTCAACAGATCATAATGCGTGTAACATATTTTCAAAAGAGATGAGCTCCAAATTTCAGATGTCGATGATGGGACAAATGTCATTTTTCTTAGGACTACAAGTTTCTCAAAGTCCCGGAGGCATCTTTATTAACCAAGCAAAATATGCTCTCGAAACCTTAAAGAAATATGGAATGGTACAGATTGTTTGACTCTCTCAGCGATCACATACATCTGTCCGTCTCTGTCATCATGAGTCCCCCGCGAAGCGATCAGTCCTCAATACGATACCTTACAGTCAATACTGCTCTCGAACATCACTCTGTCGATAAACATCTTGTGTGTGACATTGATATATGAGAGAATGTGTCTCTGACTGTAGATATCTCTTCTCTATATGTGCAGAGTGATAGCTCGCTATTGCGAATACAGAAGCCACAGATGAGATATATTCTGATCATAACTGGCGAGAGACGCTCCACCTCGCACCCTTCGATACCACTATCATAGTGTACATGTCACACTACACTCTCAAGCTGCTACAAGTGAGCTGAGTGACGACTATTTAGTTCACCTTTGTACAGATCTACTCCATAATCGACACTACCCCGCCTCTCCCAAGAGTTGTGCTCTAGTCATACCCATAAATCTTCGACTAGAGGTGCCACTGTCATGTGATTCTAGATAGCGTATCACTATCTCACTGTGTCACTGTCATTATAGAAGCATGCTGATTGATAGTGTGATCTCTTAATAATCGTTGTGTCTTTATATGCGCGGTACCTCAGCGCTACATACGCGATATCCCCCAACACAGATCTGTATGATGACTACTCGGCGCCCCGTGTACCGATGAGGTAAGCTCCGATAAGTGTAACTCACAGACCATGTCATCGCTACCCTAATTTACGTGTGATGTGAGACTAAGCTTCGCTCAGATACGTCGCCCGTGTATTCATCATAGCCCCCGCGCCGCATCTCTAAGTCATGACAGTGTTTCGAGTAAGCTCACCCAGTAAAGATCACCGAGTGCTATAAATCTCGCTTACATCGTTTCTTGGAGATAGAGTGTGCGTGTGTGTCGTAGGTCTATAGTGGCTCGCATATACCCACGAATGTAAGAAGTGCTCGTAAAGATCACCAATTGTCGAAACATATGAAACATCGAGTGAGGTATCTATCGATATAGATACTAGTGTACATGTGTGCGTGGCATGTCATTGCACAAACCCTTGGATGCGATCACAGCTCAAAAGACTACGGATAGGTGCTAATCAGTGATCATCCATATTGCTGTGTCCGCCAGTGACCCTTACCGCGCAGAGAGATAAACAAATAGTGAGAATGTGGTTGTCTCCCATCCACTAACCCCTGCGTCCGACCATAAATGTTGACACACACTCTGATGTCCTAACAACCTCTCTATATTTACACGTAGTAAATCATCACACTATCCTTGACACAGTCATCCCTTCCATCTACCATCTCATTAATATCTTCTACAAGCGACACGTCACATTGTGTAATAGAGAGTGTAAATCACCGAGCATACGCAAGTGGAGAATAATATAGTGCTGAGTGCCGCGAACTCTAATATCGTGGGCACCACATACGCAATAACGCCATAATAATTGTCATAAACAAAACCCCCCCCCCCAACACAAATTTTCATATCAAAACAAATCTTCCTACTCCATAAAACTACCAATCCTCATTCACCCCCAACCTTTCACTAATCATCCAAACAAATCCATTCTTTTTCACAAACCAACAATCCACAAAACCACCCATCATCACCCCCACCCCCCTTCCCAACAAATATCCCCAACCTCCCCTCCAACCCCAAATATCTCACCCCATAAACCCAACACCCAATATCCCCCACCTCCATACTCCCACCTTCCAACCACACCACACTCCAACCCTCCAAAAATTCTTATCCCCCTAATCAATAACAACCAATCACCTCTATCTACCAGACATTCTCACCAAAGCCATTACCTAGAGAACGGTTCGAAGTTTTCTTCCACGCATAGGCATGAAGAGTCTGACCCTGAAGAATCTCAGACGTTCTTCAAGAAGGAGAGGATGAGTAAACATAATGTCTTCGTGTATCCTTATATACATAGGTTTTTTTCTCTCAAAAAAAAAATTTCTATTCTATATTATATATATAAATTAGATATATGTATGTACTATATTAATTATATTGATATATAATACTATATATATATAACATAAAGATCATAATCTCGTATACGATGTTATCCTTATAGACATAGGTTTTTTCTCGCTCAAAAAAAAGAATTTTTTTTAATTTATATTATAATGTTATATATTCTAGTATATATGTCATATATTACATATATATGTTTATATATAAAAATAATGATAATATATATATATATATAAAATGTAAAGTTTTTAACTTAATTTTATATATAGAAACTATTATATATTTACATAATTATATATGATTAATGTCTTCGTGGCATTCACCTTCATTATAATCATAGGTTTTTGTGCTCTCAAAAAAATAAAAATTTACTATAGTATATTATAATATATGTATATGTAATACAATATATATATGTTATATGTATGTTATATATTAGATGTATAATTGTTATATATATGTTATATAACTTGTTCATATTCGCACCCCTGTATTTCATAACCACCCTTAAAATCGCTGTATAATGTTCCTCCCGTACGTTGTCTTCTACAATTAAGTTACTACAGTTATACCAGACCGTTATTTATATATATATAATATTATATATTATATAAAGTTTTTAATTATTATAATATATATATATATATATATATATTATTAAGTCATTTGGAATTACTAAAAGGTTTGCAATTACTTCAAATTGCAACCCGGTTTGATGTCTGGGCATGGATTACTTTATATCCATGCTCTATGGGAGTATAGTAAAACAATGGTGATGGTAGACCTGTTCGCCTGATCTTTCAATCTCAATCAACGACTCCAGCTCTTTCAATAGAAAAAGGGTCGTTGTTTGAGGGGGAGAGTGAATGTGGAAAAATCTAATGGGTTCTAAAAGATTGTTGTATGCTATGAAAGAGTAATTACAAGATAGTGGTGGTATTCTAATGGGTTACTATTTGAAGGGGAGTTAATTAATTTTAACTCAAAAGGTCCAAAGTTATCTATTGTTGTAATGTTTAGGGTTTAAAAAGCATTTGCTCTTTGTATCCTAGCCTTATTAACCAATAGGGACTAAATTGGCCAATTGCCTAAACTTAGAAAAGCCTTAGAAATACTTAAAACAAAAATAAAAGAAGAAGGAAACCTAAGGGACTGATTCTGCCAACTCTCTAACTTAGGATATAAAAGAGGCGGCGAGTTGCTGTTTAGTCAAACTTTTCGAAATCCGGTCAACGCTAAAACACACACACACACTCTCTCGCAACTCGCCGCCAAGAATAAAGTCACAAATCTTTGATTTCCAGTGTTTCTTGCAAAGGTAATCATCGAACCTTAATCTATATCATTTATTCTGTGTGTATATCAATGGAATCGAATGAAAACACATTAAAAAGTGTAGAAAAAATAGATCTAGGGTCGTTTTAGATGAAAATGCCAATGTAGTGTTGTAAGGTGTGACTTAGTTGCTGGGAATTGTTCATAAGGTATATATTAATAAGTTTTGATGTGTGGATTTCTATCTCAAACAATAGTGAATGATTTGCCCATGTTTCTTAATGGCGGGTTGACTTTTAGAAAGTAAAAGTCGGTGTGTGTGATGGAAAGGATGGGAGTAATGTGTGTCTTATGCGTAGGATAGCCTAGGAATGCCTTAGGATGTGATTAGTTTTGACAAAGGAGGTGCGTGGTTTGAATTTTAAGAAATCTGTCCGAATGGCGAGTTGCTTATGTTTCTAGGTGGCGAGTTGGTTATTTTATTATTCTTTAATAACTTACTCAACCCGCTGGTTCATATGGCGGGTTGATTAACAGCGAGTTGCCTAACGGCGGGTTGATTAACAGCGAGTTGCCTAACGGCGGGTTGATTCACAGCGGGTTGCCTAACAGCGAGTTGCCTAACGGCGGGTTGACTAACAGCGGGTTGATTAACAGCGAGTTGCCTAACGGCGGGTTGACTAACAGCGGATTGACTAACAGCGGGTTGCCATAATTTTCTATTATTTTATTCCAACAGGTAAACCGCCGTCTCTCGGCGGTTTGGTCGAATATTTTTATATATTAAAATACTCAACCCGCCCTTTTTCAAATGTTATTCATGGCGGTTTAGTGCCTTCCTCGCGGCGGTTTGCTCGATTCTCCTAACGGCGAGTTGGCATTCTGCCTGGCGGCGGTTTGGGCTAAGTTTCATGTTTTGGCCCATTAAGCCCAATAATCTATCAAGGCCCCTTCGAATGACCCAGTTGCTTTTCTAAGAATGACATGACTTTAATCAATGCTAAAGTTCTCTCTAACATCGTTTCTCTGCAATGTTTGTCTTCTTTGTTAAATACTCTTTTGCAGAATACGATGGCAGAACAAAATGTTCCCACTCAACCTCCTACAAGAACAGATGAGCAGATTGTACCTCGCTCTCAGTGGTTAACAATCGGGAAAAGCAACCTTCTTTTCAATGCACAAAAGATTCAAAAGAACCCCATCTTTCAGATATCAGTGGACATCCTGAGTAATACCAACTTCTTCCAAGCATTCACAGCCTCAGCAAATGTTCGTGCTATCTACCTGCAACAGTTCTGGAAAACAATGTCATATAACGCGAAGACTGGGGTTTATAGTTGTCAAGTTGATGAACAATTGTAACATTCCGTATTTTCAGGTCATTTACAACGTCATATATTTTTACTAATAATTTTTTTCGTATGCATTTACTTTTAATTATAATAGACGTTTGAGTACTCCGCTCGGGTAACATTGTGATTAGATTTTGTTAATGAGCTGGGTATCCTGAACCTGTAGAATTGTCTACCAGATTACGGGTGTAATTAATCGTTGTATCAACCACGACGAGAGCAATTCTAACCACTTAATAAACAGGTTCTTAACAGGAACAGACTTTTGGCAGTGGACCAAACCCAGATTTTCCCAGTTTCGCATTTGCTGTGGGGATCGTTACTAAACTAATGTTGATCATGCGAGCTGTTATTGGATAGAGTTTATCAGGGATCAGACATTTTCTCACACAAGAATGTCACAAAAGCCAGTAAGAAGGACCCAAAGAAGAAGTTAACTCCTCTCTCATTCCTTTTATGGCAGGTTTTCTAAAGGTGTAATTACTACTTGGCAGGAATTAACAATACATCCATCGATTTTAGGCATCCTGTGATATGTCTGTTTCATCATACTGGAGGTGATTTTATATTAGGAAATCTCAAGTTTGTCCCAAAAGGTAAGACAGTTGAAGTGTTTGGAATGGCAAATTCCCTCGATCCTGATTACTAAATAGCTCATTACATCACTCCTCGTATTATCCCAAGTATCTAAAAAATGGTTGTTGAGAATACAAAGAAACCCCCTCAAGAAAGTGAAAGCGTGCAACCTATAACAAGGAGTACTCCACCCAAAAAGCCCACTACAACTACTCCTGTCAAACCATCCAAGCCAGCTCCTTCTCCGGACTATGAATACCTGCAGGTAAGCTTCCACAGATAGTTGAAAAGGATGAACGCCTACTTTCCAACTTGTTGATGAAGATGAATGAAGTCAACAAGAATCTGTTCCTCGAGATGAAGGTGATGATTATGATCTAGAAACGGCATAAGAAGATGAGTTTGTAAGTGCATCAAGAAAGTGGAGAAGAGAATAGAAGTGTGTGGATGCTGCATGGATATGAGCCAGTAAAGGTTAGCTTGGATCCAGCCTTTTGCCACCAGGTCAGGCACTGTTGGGGGTAGTATCGATTTGGGATCCAGTATCTGAAAACAACTCCCTAACTGATGAAGTTAGGCGGGCAAGGGATGTAAGGCCGTTGTAACGTAACGAACATAGTGCTCATTGCCTCTGATATCGATCTATCAAAGAAGAAAAGAACTACTGATCAGTTATATCCTTGTTAAGCGTGATCAAACTCTCATGATATCGACAACTGGTCCCTCTTCTCAAACCTGAGATGACACATCAGAGAAAGTGATCCCTGATCTTCCTCATCGTCTGATTCAGAACGAACTGAAAATGAAACAGAGCCAATGCTCTAATGTGACAAAGTATCAAGGTGAAGTAGACTCGTCTACAGTAAACATCAGGAGCAAGCATTCCTGTATCAGTCCCTGAAAAAGCACATGAGGCTCTGGCTAGACCAGACCCTGAGCCCATGCAAGAAGACCAGACTGGATCAAACTCTGGAAAATTACATGTGTCTCTTGCTGGACCAAACCCTGAGCACTATGGGATGATGATTTCCTCGCGACTGCCTACCCTATGGTTCATGAAAACTGAAAGATCTATATTAGACGAAGCGTCATCGAAGAAATCCAGAAAGTCATTCTGATTCTATGTCTTCCTCATTGAAAAACTCGATGACACTTATAACTTTTGGGGATTCAATTTCTTTATGACCAATACCAAACGAAGATGATCTGGGAAATCTAGAGTTATAGAGGAGTCTGATTCCACCATACCTGATTCCAAGTCATCAACTAGTAACGTCAACTCCTTCAGTATAATTGTCCCTTCTACAGATGTCTCATTTACTAAGCCGTGTCACTGGTCTCACTCCTCCACTCCTAATCAAACAGAAGCTACAACAAATCACCACATCTCTCCTAAAATCACTCTATTTATCGCGCTCTTAGCTAAGAGTAGCAAGATTGGAGCAAGAGATGTCTGAGTAAAGAAGATGTCATTTGTGCCTATTCTGTCTGTCTTGGCTTCTAATTAAATCCCAAGTTCTACGGGTTTGTTGATGTCAATATCTGGAACAAAAACTTGATGATTCTCTCCTTAAGATTCTTGAACTACACACTGCAGATTTAATCGATAAATACTCTGTGCTGCCTGGCCCAGAGTCTATCAAGAATCAAGAATCTGAAAAGAGTACGAAGGAGATTATCAGAATCAAGAGGAAAGCGTGAGGAGAATACAACAGATTCAACTTACCTCTATCAGGTCAACTGATGTTAGTTTGATTGGAGAATTTGATCTAAAGAGTGCTCTTTCAAACACTATGATTATGACACCAAGTTGCAAACAGAAATTACTGCCTAACTACCATATTTTCATGCTTCGTATAGAAGCTTTGGATAGCAGATGAAGATGCTTATGGCTTAAGGTTAAGTTGCAGACAAGGTTTAAAGACACCAAGAGAAAGCATGATAAGTGATGATGATGAAGACGAATGATGATGATGAAAGGCCCTTCCGCTGGATTCAAACCAGGGTAGGTCAACAAAGAGAAGGAAGATCCGATTCTGCCGGCTGCTGTGGTCAGCTCACCATCTCGAAAGATGATGAGACAAAGTTCAAAGAAAACCAAGGGAGTCTGTTGCATCTGTTGCCAAACTAACATCTAGCTCTCACCTTAATTGGATGGCGATCAACATACATAAGAGCTTGCTGTGTAGACTCTTTTCGAGGCACAATCTGGATCCGAATCATGAACATTTCTGAACAATCTTCAGATGACTTCCTCAATTGCAGGATGAAAGGAATGTATCTCAGATATGGGGACACTGACAACGACGTACTTTCCCAAGGTGGTGACACTACGTGGTTTAAGCGAGTCCTGAAAGCTCTGGTTGAAGACCAGCCACGCATTTGAACCAAATGACCATTCTCCCGAATGATTTCCCGGAACCATAGATTAACTGGGCAAATACATACGCCATAACGTATCAAGTTCCTGTGGAGAACAGGCTTCAAAGGAAGACGTATGATATTGGGTCATTCATCAAATGGTTCTGCAGATATACGAACAGGGAAAGAGAAGCTCTGGCAACTGAGATTAAAGGTTCCAGCTTGCAACTTGTAAAGCCTTTCATTAGAGATACAACGTCTTTTCTTCTAATATCAGATGGATGATGCCATAAGCTGACTGTGTATGACAAATACGTTGATTTGAGTAATCATGAGGGTATCAAATGTTCTACGCACCGATCATATCTGAGCCGACTCCTACTGCCCTTAGGAGGACCACCAGGTCAGGTAACTATTCAACCATAATTCTTCTTCAATAAGGATCTGGATTATCTTCTGACATGTGACAAAGAGCGAAAAATTGCCTTATCCATATCCAAGCTCAAAGCCGCTCGTTACCTAGACTTTGGCCTTAAAGAATTTAGTTCATCTTTGTTGGGTTTGAAAGGGAAGCGTATATGAC